>JAQFVV010000511.1:0-96314 GCA_028023455.1 Epiperipatus broadwayi
TTACGCTAATGTCGTGTTTGTTTAAGAAGCCCGTAATCTCGGGGTAAAATATAAAGGGGAAGACCGTTACAATATATATATATATATATATATGCCTGGTTTTATTAATCATTGTCAGTCATTTGTAAATCAGATGTATCAATTTCAACTTCAAAGAAAAATACAGAAATGTAACGAATAGAAATTGTAAAAATATATGCTACAGTGAAGGAAAGATGTCAAGAAGTAAAAAAATGAAAATAGGATTGCACAAATATATGAATCCATTATGTTAATTAGTGCAGAGACAATTAGTAGTGGCAAAGGAAGCCTATGATTCCTAGTGCCTGCATCAGGATTAACCAACATCTTACAGTTCATGGGCTAATTTTTTCATGCATGAGTTCAAACATTACACAATTCTTGTCCTACATTAATAGAGATAAATAATCTTTAGTGTGTTTTTTATAATATAATGATGTACTATAAAAAGGTTTTAGAGTTTAAATATTATTATTTAGTTTTATGAGATTTTGGAATCTGATTTGTTTTCACAAACATTTTATGCTTGAAATTAAATTTATTAATGAAAACAGTACACTATATTTATGCACTTTTATTTTTAAAAATTATTCTGTTTTTTAGCCTATCTTTATCCTAAACTTAATTTTTGCTCATTTTTCAATTTCCAATCTAGTTGAAACTTTGAATATTTATGTATTCCTGGTGTCCATACTTCATTTTAAGTTTTCAAACAATTTTAGCAAAAATAATTAATTTTTAATTTTATAAGTAACATTTGTGATAACGGAGTAGAGTTTAACAGCATTCCTTGTATTTTAAAACTGAATGGTTTATGAAAACTAGATTTTTTAATTTATTTTTTATTAAATGCTTTTATTTAATTTATTCTGTTTTTTTCTTTTTGTTTAGATAAAATCTAATTTAAATAAATTCACATCATTTTAATAATTTCAGTGTTAAAACACATAAAACTAAAAAAATTAGAAAATGAAAAAAATATGTATATATATTTTTAAAAAATGCTTTTATTCATATAAATGTACTAAAAAGTAAAAAATAAATTTTCTTAAGCTTTTGCAAATGAAAGTGTGAGCACTCATGTTAGAAATATACTTAGTTATATTTTACATAAATAGAAATTAGATGTATTTTTTCATATACATAATAGCAAAATATAATAAAGTTTAAAATGTTAAATTGCAATTCTTGTTTGATGAAAAGCATCTAAAAATTGATAGAAAGTGGAGTTAAAGATAACACAATATTAAATATGTCCTTATAGAATGAAACTTTTGTTATAATGTTTTTTTCGACTACTAACTAAAATCTACTTTGATTTATAGTGTTGCTTTATCAAAATCAACCCTTATTTTTTATTTTTACCACCAAGGGTCTAATTCATCAAATTTAGTCTCACACCATCATGTTTGGCACACACACACCATAAATTAGCCTATCCTGCTTTAAAGTTAAAGTCACTGCTCAAGATAAGAAGTCAGAATGAAATATCACAGTAGTTAAGAGAAATTATGAAAAAAAAAAACTTTATAAATATTTGCTCATTTTAAAAGATAATCACCAGTTGATGTATTGTTTTATTGTCTAAAAAGCATTGAGGTATTGTGTGTTTCTAAGAACTTTCAATTTTTGTATGGGCTTCTATTTTAACTTAGTCAGTTTTTATTTTTAGAGTTAAGTTTTTTATTTATTTGTAGTATGTCATCTATTTACATGTATGTTACTTCTACCTATTTTATTTTTATCTTTCTATTTCTTATATTTTTGCTCAACTGCACAAATCTTTTTTAAAAATGAATATTTTAATTCTAAAAAACACTCACTTTAGAAAAGTTTATAAATTTTTTATACGTTAAACGAGAAAATGAATTTGAAATGAAATATGGAAATGATCTTTGTTTTTTTTTTAATGCTTTGTTTAGTTTTGCAGTTTAATTGAATTTTCCAAGTTGTTTGTTTATGATTGATGATGTATTCATCTACAGTAGACCCAAATTTGACTTTTAAATTTCTACAAGTTACTTTTATTAATTGGAACGAGTTGAAGAATTACGATTTGAAAAATTGCACCAAAGTGGGAAAAAATTAAAAATTAAATAATTCCCTCTCTCCCCATTTTTTAAATTACAAGGTCACATTTGATTTTAATTAAAAAAAAAAACTATCTCAATTATTTTTATTATATTAATAATATCTTACATAATATCTTTTTTTTCCCCATTAAAAATCCATTTCGCTGTTAATATTGAAATAAGATTTGGTTGTTTTATTGTAATTGAAACTTTACTATAAGAAAATGTATTAAATTTAATTCTTAACACACGCACACAGTGATGAACACACACACACACATATATATATAGGTATATGTTTTAATAAAATTGTTTTACAGTGATTTTTGAACATTAATTAAGTCAAAGATATTTAAACTTTTTCACTTCCACACTCTTCAAAATTAAATTCTCACCCACTCTTACATACCCAAACAAAAACAAAAAAAGTTGAAATAATAGAAGAATCAAGGTTGCCTTAAATATATATATATAAACAGTGTGTCCTAGTGGAAAGGTGATTAGTGACATCTTTTCTCTAAGTTGTTTGCAGTGCCATCTCTGAACAAATCATGCATTACATCAGTTGTAGTTTGCCATTCTTCACAAATATTTTAAGACATTAGTGTATCTGTATCATAAGTTATGACATGAAATATTATAGTATGTTTCATCTCTTAACCTACGATGTAACAATACACTAACATTAATTTTTTTTTAAAATTGATCAAATCCACTGCTGAAATGTTTGAAATGATTCAGATTGTGTAAGGCCATGAAGCCATTAGTCACAATAATGTTTTCAAATGTTTTGCAAGATTTTTTTAATGATAGAGAGAAAATGGAAGACAATCTATGAAGGTATAAAACACACCTTCACCATCGTGTCCCATTTTATGTGTAAATTATGACCCACACATGTTAGAATTTTAAACTTTGTGTGGCAAATGGTTACCTTATATAACTATATAACACAAGTATTGATTTGGAAATGCCACTGCAAACAGTATGAAGTGAAAACCAATCTTCTTTTTTCAATCTGTATATAATATAATTTTCCCAAGCCAAATAAATCCTTTTCAGTATCTAGTAAAAAATATATATCATCTGCCCATGAAAATCGTTATTAGCTTGCATATATCTATATAACAGAAACACAAGCAATAGTTTATTTATGTTATAAAAGTTATTGGAAGCTACAGTTACTTTGCCTTCAATTACATATAATCTGAGTTACAATTATTATTTATACACATGCACTACACAATGTAACACCTGTGTGGTTTAATGCAGTAGCAGAATGATAGCCACTGGACCTCAAAATTGATGGAAAGTATCCAGCTCTATAATTTCTGCTCAAACTTCTTACAAACATCTAGCAATGAATCATTTATTTGTTTATTTATTATTGATAAAATTAATGAAGGCTTCTGGCCAATTTGATATTAAGTTCGATTTTTTTAGTTGTCTTTATTTATATGTTTCTAGAATGTGTGACGGAGTGGAAGTTTTAAAAATATCTAAAAAAGATATCCACGGAAAAAGAAAGAGTTGGACTAGGAATGATACGATAATTTTTAGCCTAGTAATTATTACTATAATTATTTGCAGTGGTCGGTTTCAAAGTTGTGAATGCAGAAAGCTTGACACTTATAAATCTGCTATTATTGTTTTAGAATTTTAGATTGCTGCTCTAATAACTTATACTTGTGTGATTTAAATATTATTATATATACATTAAGCAAATTAATACAGTATATCTCTTTTTATGATGCTATGTTATATAGCAGTGATTGTTAATAATTAAAATAGATAAATATTTTTAACAAAATGAAATAATTATTATTTTTTCTTATAAAAATATTTTTATGAGGCTTTTACAAAAAATATTTTACCGATTAAAATGGGAAGCTAAGGGACTAAAAATGCACGGATCTTATTTAAGTAATCTAAATTATATGCATAATGACTTCAGAGCTTCAGGAAACGTTGCCAGAGTTTCCAGATGACGTAATAAAGTAGATTTAAAGACTAAAGAAATCTTCAACACACTTTCACAGAAGTTGAAAATTAAGATTAATAATTTTGAATTAGAAGACGGTAATAACTACAAATATCTTGGTTGTATTAATAATACAGATGGAAATGTAACGGACATATAAATCATAAAATTAAATTTGAACAAAGTGTTTTTAATAGAAATATTTTAATGTTGTTAAAATAAAATCTGCTTATGCCATAAAAGTTTTGTTATGACCAGTTTTTGAATATGGATCTCAAACTTTAGAGACTTAGGGTAAGAGCAGTAGACTTTCAGCCATGCAGTAAATTATGGAAAGAAGTATATTAGGAGAAACAAGAAAAGTTGGAAAGCAAAATACATGGGTAAGAGAACAAACAGGTATTACTGATTATCAGTAAAAGAATAAAGGACTGAAATAGAGCTTGGCTGTTATATTTCTAGAAGGGATAACAGATGGACTGTTAAAGTTTTAAACTAAATTTCAATATATTACAAAAGACCTAGAAAGAGAACATGTATATGGTATGTGGATGAAATTAGGAAAATTCTAGAATGTTGTGGAAAAGAAATGTCATTGTTTGAAGAAAATAGATGAAACTTTGAGAGACTTTCACTCTATGGAGGGTTCATGATATATATACATTTATAAGGGTAGCAAACTAATTTTTTTATATAGTCAAGGATCTTTTGCAAATTATCATAAGTTGTTATTAGCTGTGAATTAATTTGCAATTTTGATAATGATATTAATGAATGCATAGATCAATTAATTAGAAAATTGGAGAGATTAAATTTATTTTTGTTTAACATAATAGAGCTAAGATAACCAAACTGGTGATGATCAAAAATTGAGACATAATGACCAATCATTTTTATGGCATTTTGCCTTTTTTTATAAAACTTCATTCCTGTGTGTATTTATCATTGTAAATACACTTTTTCTTTGGCATGTTGTCTATTATTTAGGGTTATTAATATTCCTATTAATGTTATCACTATAGAAAATTAATATCAACAAAGAACTAGTAAAGCTAAACTGTCAGTCAAAATAGCTGCAGGCATAGTTCAAATTTTAGCCTACAAAAATCCAACTGCACATGTTCCAAGGCATGGGTGAATGTGAGAATGCATCTAGCTTGAGAACCTTGCCATATAACATAATAGCAATTTTTGTTTTGGTATTGGAATTTGTCTGAAGTTTTTATATTATTACTGTAGAGACAGAAATGGACAGGAGAGCCAAGAAACTAACATTTTTGCAATTAATTATTTACGTAAGACAAATAATAATTTTGAGTATTTGAAAATTGGGACATACAATGGTTCCAAAAATACATTTCATGGACACTGGGACATCTAATTAAAAATAAGGACAAATCCCAAAAAATTGGGATGTCTGGTCACTCTAATAAAACATAACTATATTGTGAATTTATGTTTTAAAAAGAGATTAATTATACAGTGCATGTTTGGGATAAGTTTATGAGACTATTTTAAAAGCAATTTTGCAAGTTATTAATACAATCTACTGCAAAGAATAGAAAAAAATTATAAGGGTGAAAATCTTCTATGTCTGATAGAAAATGAAACATGCTTTAGTATTAGGGAAGAATTATTTACTCTAAACATAATATAAATAGAAATACGTGTTTTGAAAGAATGATTATTATAGCTGTTATTCTCTAGGCCTTTAATATTTGATTTTTAACAAATTCTAGCAAGGCCTTTAAGAAGCTTACTTAACCTACAATAAATACAGAAATATTCAGATTAGCAGCAGTATCTCATACTGCTTCCATGAAAAGTATTTATTTTATATAAATATCTCTCAAATTTGACTTTTCTTATTAAAAGCATTATTGTGATGCATATTAAAATGCTTGTATAAAAAATATATAAAATCACAAAAATGAAAAAATAAAATTATTTTTGTATATCAGGATTTTGTTAATTGCTTACTTCTGATCTATTAATAAAATAAAATTGCATTTTATTATTGCTGCCATTAATTACAATAAGTTTTATATCTGTCTT
Source organism: Epiperipatus broadwayi (assembly GCA_028023455.1). Lineage (NCBI taxonomy): Eukaryota > Metazoa > Onychophora > Udeonychophora > Euonychophora > Peripatidae > Epiperipatus > Epiperipatus broadwayi. Next base: position 6,130 of record JAQFVV010000511.1, read on the forward strand.
ACAAAGTATAAAAATTAGTGATCATTTGCAAAATATGGGGAGGGGGGATACAGCTGTTTAAACTACAAGAGATATAAGATACCACTCTAACTGAAAAGAACAAAATTTATACTATATGAACTAAATTCAAACTAATTTGATTTTTGCAAAAGAAATACATACTTTAATTTAATTATCTGCACTTGGGGAGAGAAGTGTTTTTTTTTTTTGGGGGGGGGGGGGATTTTGTGCACAGATTTGATTGCTCCAAATTTCATGATATACCATACTTTCATTCAGCTTCGATGATTTCAGACCTGTTTTCTTTCTTTCTTGTTTTTTTATACTTGCATTCAGTTTTGATAATTTCAGATCTTTTCTCTTCCTTTCTTAATTTTTCTATCAATTGTCACTGTCTTCTTTCAGCTACTGGATTCTTTTTACATAATCTACAATATCTTATTTTACATGGCCTTATCAATGAGAACTTGTCTGGTTTTAATTCATTTAACTGTTATTTGATTTCTTCTTTTTTATTTTTTTTTTTGTTTTATCATCTTACATCAATCTTAAAATTCTTATTTTGATAACTTGTACTTAGATTTATATGAAAGAATTGTTTTTATCATTGTTTTATATAGATTACATTTTAATTTAATTCAGAAATTTAGTTAGTAATCACACACACACACACAATTTCTATTGTTTCTATTACATTTTGTCTATTTTACTTTCATTTTACTCTTTACACAGACCAACTTTACACTTTCATTAAATTAAAGAATCCAAATATTTAATCATTTGAGTTAGAATAACATTTCACTTTCCAGACATAGAATTTGCCTGTAATTCAGTAGCAGAATATGAAGTGTTTTCTCAAGTTCAAAACCCATAGTGTGTAGTAAAATATATGGCTGATTTAATAATTGGATGGAAGACCATTAGTGTTGATGAGAGAATAGCAAACCAAAAATAACTTTCTCGATAATTTCTGATTCATTTTCTTTTAATGATTTTTAATGCATATATCTTCCAATTGATGTTGCAAGTTGTTTGAATCTTATTACAAAAGTGTCTACCTTAGATATTCTTTCTTAACAGTATTTTGGAAACATATTTATATTAACTGTTTAAACATAAAAGTCAATGATGATTTCATAATCTTTTTTTCTATAGATATTTATCACAGTACTGTTGCCTTGTAAGGTTTAGATCAGTCATTATATGGTGGAATGTGGTGCACAGGGCTTATGAATTGCCCCTCAGCTTGGTCGCTGTGAATTTCAAATGAATTGCTGTGAAATAAACTATTTGAATATTTATTTATTTACTGTGATTTAATTATATTACAGACATATTTAGTTAATGATATATAACTCTGTTTAATCACCATCTTATAAGATTTAAGTTATATTTAGATCATGAGAAGAATTTATCATTCTAAATTTTTAAAAAGAGCAACAGTGAAAAATATTTCCCATAACTCTATAAAAATGCTAGACTGGTGAAGTTTTGATGTTATTTTTCCTTTGTTTAATGTTTTGATTAAGAATATGTATACAAATCTCATAACATTTATGTCCACAACTAGAAATTTGAATTTATGGAAGGTTAATCAAATTTGATTTTTTTACAATTACTAAGCAGGTTCAGGGATGTTCTTTTAGACAGATAACCCATAGCAAAAGAAACTACCTTTTCAGGAATGATTTGGTGAATAGATATCAAGCTAAGTGCTTAGGTTAATGATAGGCTTTCCAAATGCTAGATATTGAAATGAACTATAGATGTAAAGTTTAACTGTGAATAACAAATAAAAAATGCTGGCTCAAGCATATCTTCAGATGGCTTATAGGCTAGAATATTGGTTTTTTAAAGGCTAGATACTGTTTTTGGTACAAACAGTCTTTCCTGTTTGTTTTCCTTCTTCATTCACATAACTTAGTATAGGACATCATCAACAAGAATCTCTCAATGTCATTATTCATCGTTCTCTGCTGAATGAAATAACTGCATTTCATGTGTGTACAATCACATTTCCATATTCAACTCCAGGCACAACATTTCTGATTACAATTGCTTTTTTTTTTATCTCAACCCCTCAAGAATTAAGAAGTGATAGTGACAAGCATAATAGGATGACAGTCCTTAGTATGAACTTTGGTGAAAGCAGTATATTCACTAATAAGTCAGTTTGGAACTGGATTTCAAACAGTAGTTTTAGATGATAAAAATGGTACATTAATGGACTTCTTTGCCTACCACAGAAAATAGAATAGGATTAGAAAATGTAGTCTAATAATGACCTGCCTCATAAAGGCTGGCTAGATTGTCATATCTGTTGAATTCCTCATTGGAGCAATAGAAATAATAATATCAATAGTGGTAAATCAAGAGAAAGTAGTCATACTAAATATGATTATTATAAATCTAACTTTTTTTCCTGAATATACATATATAAATTATGTGTACTTTCTTAGATACAAACCCCTCAATACTAGAACTGGAGACTGCATTGATGGATAAAAAGCTGTCAATATGTAGATCACTATAGTTACTCTTAATGAAACTCATTTCTGAAAGGAAAGAAGTTTAATTGAACAAGTGAATGGGTACAAGTTTTTTGGAAAGGCAGAGTCAATGAAAGAAGATAGCATAGTGCAGGATTTGGTATAAAGTCTAATTTGGTATCTTCCTGGAATTCCACATTGTATTAATGGAAGGTTATATCAAAACTCACTTGCAAAATGGGTGTTGTGCTCATTTTATTTCAGGAATATATATATATATATATATATATATTCCTGAAATTCAGGAATATATATATATTATTGGAAAGCATTATTAGTGAAATATCATTCAAAGATCACCTGTTTCTTTTTGAAGATTTTAATGCATATATTGGTACAATTAATAAACTTTGGCCAAACCGTATTGGAAATAATTGTATTTATGTGGTAAATTCAAATAGTTTAATACTGAATTTTTGCACAACATATGGATTTACTATCACAAATACTTTGTTTAAGCAGAAAATCTGCTACAAATGAACATTGATGCATCTATATTTAAACCTGGACATTTAATAGATTACATTACAGTTAAAAATAGAACACAAGAGAAATTAACATACTGCAAACACTTATAAATGAAAATTGTTGCACAGATACTAGATTATTACATTTCAAGATCAAAATGGTAGTTGAAAGACAGATATTATTTCTATAATATTCACAAGAAAAATGACATTTTCATGTTTTAGAAGAATCTAACTATACATACTAAATTTCAAAATCTTTTAATACTAAAATTGTTCATTTGGACCTTTCTGGATATATTACTGAAGCATGGAATTTTATTAAGAAATGGGTTATGGATACAAGTAAATCTATTCTTGAATTCATTAAAAAAGAAGAATCATGACTAGTCTTCTGGCAATGATATCCTTATTAGTGATTTGATAAAGAGGAAATTTGTGGTATTTTCTGGTTATCAGAATAATAAATTAGCTGTAGATTTTATAACAAATATAAATCCTTAAAGATAGAAATTCAATGACTGATAGGAAGACTTCAAAATAGTTGGTCAATTAAAATTAAAACTGCAAAAATGTATAGACCTTTGTTGGTCATGGACATTTTAAAATCATTTTTGATGCAGTGAAATCAATAATATGGATCAGGGAAGTAATATCATAATCCTATTATCTCTAAAAGATGATATTAATATTCTGAACAGATGGAAGTAATATTTTGATCATTTTTGAGTAAAGATACAAGAACTAAGGTGACTACTTTTAGTGATATCTATCTTAATGAAGATAAAACAGCTCTTTATAAACTTAAAATGGAAGAACTTTAGATTCTGCTGAAAAACCTGGAAATGATTTAAAATGTGTTGGGGTCATATAATTATTTCGAAAATATATGGACCCACCAATTTAAGGATACTTTTATTATTCCAATTTTTACAAATAAAGGGAATAGACAACACTGTAGTAATTCTCATGGAATATTATTATTTGTTATAGCAAAGGTACTTTTAAAGATTTTGTTAAATATATTGCTTTCAATAACAAATGAATGGTTACCAGAGAATCAATGTGGTTTTAGAGAATATGTTTTTTGTTGCCAGACCAATGCAAGGAAAATATCAAGAACAAAAGAACAACTTATACATTGCTTTTATTGACCTGATCAAAGCATTTAGCTCAATTAATCAAACAGGTCTATGGCAATGTTTGAAATTAGTTGATTATTCACCAAAATTCATTCATATTATACAATTTCTACAAAATGGAATAAGAGAAAATGTTTTACTATTGGTATAGTCTGAAGTATTTGTAATGAACACTGGTGTTAAACAAGGGTTTGCCAATATTATTTTTAATTTTTATGACAGTAGTATTTGGAATTGTTTATAGGTAACTTAATGAAATAAGGATAAAAATGGGGTACAGATTTGGAGATGCAATTTTTTTAATTGACTCAATTAAAAGTGACACAAAAGATTCTTTTTGGATTCTATATTTATATAGGCTGATGGTTGTGCTTTTTTTTTTTTTTAGTTTAAAAGATGGTTTACAGAGTAAAATGTTTTGAATGCAACATATAAAGACTTTCATTTAATAATTAACATTGAAGAAACTCGATTTCTTTATCAACTAATGATGAAAGAAGAATACTCAAATACTTTTACATCTGTAGTTAGCAATTTGAGAATGTAAACCAATTTATATACCTTTGTAGTTTTATTAGCATGAAAGTGGACTTAATATTAAGGTGCAACATATATGTTCCTTTAACAAGTTAAAAAATAGGATATTTTAATACCTGCTGCAACTAAATTATCTATACATAGAGCTGTCATTTTATCTCACTTATTGTATGGAAGTGAGACGTGGACATTCTGCTAATCAAATATAAAAGCATTAGCAAAGTTTTATTTAAGGATGCTCGGTAGAACTTTAAAAATATAATGGCAAGATCATGTTTTCAACTTTGTGGAAGTGATACTATATAGCTCACTAAGTAAAATCGCACTTTCATTGTGCTGGAGAACTACAGTTAGTTGGATATGTTTTTGAAGTATTTCAGAAAGAAAAGTTTTCTGTTAAAGAAATTAAAAGACCGCATTGCAAAATATAATTAGCATGTTTTATATGTGAATATATTTGTTTGTCCACAGATTGATTTGTGTAGTCATCGCAAAACTCACTTTCAGATAAGGCCCTCTCTCTTAGAGTTGTAACGGCCTATTTATTTACGATGGACTGCAGTGTTTTTCTATGTGTTTTTACAATGATTAGCTACGTACTACTGATCAGATGATCATAAAAATATTATTGTAAGTATGAGATTTCAGTATAAGCTATTTCTCAAAACTGTCTAGATATTCTTCGACTGATCAATAATTCGTTGGTTAGTTATATATATACGTATGTGTTTTTATAAATTTATTTTTAAATAAAGGACATTTTTCTGTAACAATTCATCCTTAAAAAAACAAAACATAAAAAAAACGTCGAATTGAAATTAATATGCTTTTTAAATTTATCTAATTGTTAAGTGCATTTTTAAAAACTGTGTGTGTGTGAAATAAATGACACACTTTTAAACTATTACTCTTGAAGCAATTTAGTTATCATTATTCAGGAATTTCACTAGAGGGCTCTACCGTCTGGCAGCGCTTCGTGCATTGATGTAACAGTCCCTTTGCTGCTTTATTATTAAATGATTGAGCCTGCTCTTTATAGGTACACACACGCTTCTCAGCCACCATGGCATGGTAAGTGGTCTTTGTATTTGATCCTACCAACAACCTTGTTTACAAAGAAGTCGTTAGTAAATGTCTCGCATGAATAGTTTTAGAAATGCCCAGCTTTTTTTTATTATTATTTAAGAGTGAGGAGTGAGGGGAAAATTTAAGAGGGAGCGTGAGCAACTCAATACAGCATGTGCTCGAGTTCATTTAGTAATCGGAATCTTGGCTCGGTGCAATACTTAAACTGATTTTGAATGGATTAATTTTTTATTAATTAAGACACAGTCGTGGAATACGAATTACAGATTAGCGGTGTCGTTGTAAGACTGTTTTTAAAGCAATCAATTATTATTATTTTTTTAATATAGTTCGGAAATCAGCCAAACCTTGTTGGAGATTTGGGTACTTACTTCTGAAGATATCGATTGATTTGTTGTTTAGTGTGTTTATTGAAACTTTGCTTTCGTGTCGTTGTTGTTTATTTTTTACTTAAAAATATTAAATAGGATAAAAATTATAATACGTTCTAAAGATCTATTTATAATAAGAATCTTAAATTTTAAGCAATAGTATATAAACGTACATGTATATTTATGTATGTAACCTTTCTTATTTAAAGATGTATTATGCTGAATAGATACAACCAAAGCAGGTAAAGTCGGAAGAGTTAAATAATGTCATTACTATAATAATAGACAAATAGGTAAATAATAGTTGGAAAAAGTCAGAAAGTATATATAAACATACACAGATGTAGTAGATAGTAATTATAAGTTTAAGTGGTGTGTATATCTATAGATAGTGTAATTGATGTTTAGAGTGAACGAAATTCAAATTTTAGATGTTGCAAGTGATATATAAATAAACTATTGTCGAGATAATAAGTATATGTCAGTTGATGAATGGTTTATGGATTAATTGGCTAAGTACGTATAATTCAGTAATAGGTAAATTGGTATAAATTGGCAAAAAAGAAAAGAGAAATTGTAGTTTTTTATTTCAAATTTTTAAAATAAAAGTTAATAAAATTTTAATTATTTAGTATTTTGAGTAATTTTCTTATAAGTTAATGTTCTTTTTTTACTTTTATTCGTTTTTGCATCATTTATCTGCATGGTAGCGGAGGCTGATGAGTTTTATCCTTCTTGCAGTGAATGACCCTTTACTGGAATCATTACCGTGTTTCTTTATGGATTTCTTCTCTTAAAATCCAAGGTTTTTCATTACCGTGTTATTGATGAATATATTTTACTTCTTTGAGACTAAAGTCGCTCGAAATCTGGATTTATTTATTTTTCACTTTCCTAGCCAAAATCAACTGCTACTGGAAAATAGAAGTTATCTTTACGACAACTTGTTTACATTAAAGGCATGTGCCTTCTAATAATGGGAGCTAATTCAGAATCAGTTGCACGTTAGAAATTGATTGGATTTCATTAAGGTGAGCCTTATTATTTTTAATTAATAAATTATTTGATTGATATAATTTCAAATTAAGTGGTTTGCATACGAATAAATTTAAATAATTACTATTAATAAAAAAAATTATAGCCATTACAAAATGGATTGTGTTTTGAATTAAATCAAATTAAAATAAATAAAATTATATAATTATAAATATTAATAAACTTGACATTGACAAATAGGAGTTCATATTTTTTTAAAACTACTAAGAGGGAATAGAAAAAAAGTAAAACAATAGAGTAATTGAAAGTTATCATGTTATAATTTTTTTTATATTAACAGACTTTATGACTGACTGACTTATAATCGCATTGTATTCAAAACTTCAGGAATAAGTTTGATTGTCTTAACCCTTCTACTGCTAGAGTGTAAAAACAGATGTATTTTTAGAAAAAGCCCTCATTTTACAAATATATAAAAATTGATATTTGTTTTCTTTTTAAACTGATCTTTTATTACTAATAGAATATTTCTTTTAATGCATCTATCTCATGTAAAAGACGATTAAAGTCACCCTCAGAATGTATCCATTGTGTATGTGTTAAATTCTCGTCTAATGTAGTTTGATATAATCAAAGAGTAAAGCACGTGACTTACTAATACTTGATTGTCACAGGTGATAGTTTGTCATTTTTTGCCATCACCTTAACGCTTTCTAAACATCTGAAGTTTAAAATTACACCATAAAATAATACCCATTTCTTATAGCTTTTTTCTTGCTTTCACTTCACTTAACAGCAGAATACCATTAAATAATTTTGTTTGTGATAGTGAGAGTTGAGCAAGTTTAGATAGATTTGGCAAATAAATGAACTTTCTATAATAATCATAATAATAAAAGTTGGTTATATACCTATCAACGCTTTGCCTATGATTTTTTTTAAAGAATTTTCTTATTTATAAAAACCATATACACCCTAATTTACACTATAAAATGCAGTTTAACATATGATTTATTTTATCTTCCCTTGCCTACAGTTTCAACTGTCCAGCATCCATCATCAGAGCTACAACATTTAAACATATACAATTAATACCTATCTATACATATATATCAATATATATAAGAAGGAGAAGTGGAAGGAAATTTTAATTTTCTTATTTGAGAAATACATTGGAATTCTTGAATTCTATTCACCTTGGTCATATTTTTTATTTTTATTACATTATCATGGTTTCATCTCAAATACTCTTAAGATCCCCCCCCCTTCACACTCAGACACTTTTCCTTAGCCATCTGCTACTTTCATCATTCATTATGAATATTATCTTACCATGAATACATTGTAAATTATTATAAATTTTATATTTTTAAAAAAAAATGATATTGATTATTTGCTATTTATAATCAAATGTTTCTTTTGACACTCTATGGGTTTAAAATAAGTACTATGCAGATTCTGAAAAAAAATTCATCTTTTTTTAAAAACATTCCCATATTTTCTTGCAATTTTTATCATCCTCTCATTTTTTTTCTTTATAAATATGCTCTGTTGATTTTCTTATCTTCTATTACTCCTATTTGAATATATTTTATTTCACTTTAATTATTCTACTTCTTTTCAAGATTAGGCAGTTTGTTCCAATCATTTGCTTTCATTCATTACCTATTTAAGATTTTATACTTTGATAATAAGTGCAATCCATTTATTGCCTTGACAACAGTTTGCTAATATTCTATTGGTTGATTTAAGCATTGTCTGTTGTGATGTAATTTAATTATTACTACTGTATACATAAGCAGATAATGACATATATTTGCACTTTCAAATTATAATTTATTAAAGTTATTTGTAATAAATATTTGGGAACAAAAAAAAATACTTTTTTTAGGCAAGTTATAGATACTGGTAATCATAATTTCATTAACATAAAAGTTTTTTTTTTTCTTCTTGTTAATAATAATCCTCACATTTTCTCAGTTTTATTTTATGTCTTTATATTTCATATTTATGACAACATGCAATGTTTTATCTTTGCATTATGACAAGTGTATCTCAAATTTCAATTTTCTTTTTGATCCTTAATAGTAGCTGTTATAATTTAAATTGATTATAGTAACTTATGGATTATCCAATAATTGATAATCCACCTGTATATATATATTTCTTTTTTTAATATTAGGTTGCATTTATTTAGAATAAATCAAATCAAAATGTAATTATTAATTACCTAAATTATTTATCATTTGATATATATATTAAAAATATTATATATATATATATATATATATATATATATATATATTATATTAGATATATTTTTTGTATGACCCAGATAAAGCATTATTAATTAGACTCTCTGCAATTTAATAACTTTTACTATTCATGCAAAATTATTAAGCTTCTCTTTAAATTTTTAGGACTTCCAGATTATATTATTATATCATGAATGAGAATTCATTGAGGATATTTTTTAATCTTTTTGCCTTAATCTGTTTAGCTGCAAACTCTATCTTTCTATTTTGAATAAACTCTAGTAAGAATTTCAGCAATATTCAGCCATATTTGAACATGTTATTTTTACAATTAAATCTGTTTTCAATATCTTATATCGATAATGTTAATATTATTTATTGCAATTGTAATCTTTCAAATGATAGACATTTTAAAAGTTAATACTTGATGTTTGCAAGATATGAAAATAAATTTCTAAATGAGTTCTTATCTATAAAAATGGTTTTTGGCATCATTAGACATATTTATTTATTCAAAAATTTAGTAGAATAAAATATTAAATATTAAAAGAATATAAATTTAGGGTTAGGTATCATCAAAGAAAGAAAAAAACTTAAAAGTAGACATATTAGTTATTGTTATTAAAATTTTAAAAAATGATTTTTTTACCATTTTGACAAAAAGCCATTCATGTTTATGCAATAGAAACTACTTCTACTTTGCCATAAAGAACTTTTTGGAGCTGTGTTTTTAAAAATAAAATATTTTCATAGAAAAATCTCTTTTTAGTAATATAAGATTTTGGTTTCAAATAAGTCTTTAACAAAAATATTGTATATATAACCTTTAATTTATAAACAAATTACTCCAAATTTTTGTACCATTTGTTTAATGATTTTTTTTATTATTTAGCTTCAGGAACAAACATTCTGTCAATCAGAAATTCTCATTTCTATTGACATCTGGGAGCACCTCCATCATGGCATTGCCATGCAAATTAATTGTTGTCATTGTGATGTGATGCAATGTAACTTCTCCTTATATGGAAACAGGAATCTCTCAACAACTATGCCTAGAGAAACCTGTTAGCCATTTTACCTTCCCTTTCCATTCCCTGCCCTAAGTTTTCCCATATTCTTCTCTATCCAGCTCTATCCCATTTCCACTACATAATCCATAACTTCTAAATCCCCCTTATCTTTTCCCAAACCCAGCATAAAAACCAATAACCACTTTCTGTATAAACACTTTGTTTATATTTATTCTTCAACTACTTCATTATTTGTACCCTTTCTGCTTTTAGGCATTTACATTCAATTAACAGATGTCTAATATTTTATATGCCTTCCTTACACAACTTGCAGACTAAATCACCCACATTTTTCCATTTATGTGTATATTCCTTTGTTGCTAAAGAGCCTGTTCAAACCTTAAATAGTAAACTACTTTCCTTGCTATTATCATAAATTAACTCACACCCAATATTCTGTTTACTTCTATATAAATTTAAACTCATTTTATTCTCATATTAATTTTCCATCTCTCCAACTTCCTATTCTTTATTAATTCATCTATTCTTCTATCCCAGTGCTGACATCTTTAAATTTATTTTTCAAGTAACAATTTTGAAGTTGAATCAGTAATGAAATAAACTGTACACAGTAAAATAAGGTTATAGATAGGCTTAAAACAATGTAGAGAAGCTATAATGATCATAGCACGATCATAATGTCAAAAACCACATCAGATTTCCACAACAGAGGCAAATTAGGTTAACACCTGTTTCACAGTGAACATTTATGTATTTGGTTGAAAATGCAGTTTTTATAAGAATTTTAGTTTACATCAATATAAAAATAGTAAAGCTGAAAATATATAATGATTATTATAAAAATAAAGAATTCAAATATTTTTAAAGTTATTAATTTTAAATTTATTCATAAATTGTGAATTTTGGTATATAAGTTTTAAAATAGGAATTTTGTTAGTAATATTAAATTATTCTATGTAAAATTGCAATTAAAATATATTATAATACTACTTACCAATAACTGTATTTCTAACAGCTCCTTTTGTAAAAAAATCAACATTTTATTATTTTATTTTTAATCCAAAACTTATGTATGACAGCATATTTTTAAAGAGATGAGTGCCTTTTTTTCTAATGAAATAAATATTAGATTTATGTAATAATTTATTTTAAAATACTTATGGAGTAGTAATTGGCACTTTATAATTTGGAAGTGCAAATATATATTACTAACAGCATTTTGGCAATTTATACTCACAGATGTATATGTATATATTAGTAACATCACACACATACATATATATCAAAATTACCTCAAATTCATCACTAAACCAGACTAGTTTAGCTTTAGGCTTTTAATGTTTATATATATATGGGTAATTTTTTACCCAAACTGCTAATATTTTTTTTTTTTTTTTTTGTAATAAAAAGATAATTTCATGTTCTGGAGAAAAAATTTGCAATAATTTATCAAGATTGTTAACTTCAGTATAACTTAAATTATTATTAAAAATATAACAGTTAATATTATATTCACCTGAAAAAAATCTGTCAGATGATTTCGAAATGTTAATATTTAAGATTTCTTTGAAAAAAATAGCTTTTATGACAAAATTCATAAAATAAAGAATTCGAACATTTACTGCCATTTTGATAAGACATTTTAAAGAAAAATGAAATATTCTCTTGATAGCTATCATGTATATGCATAATACAAATCATTTTTTCACTTTATGTACTGAGAAACAAATTGATCTCATAAAGACTTAATAAATACTGATAAAATATGGAGTATGTTTAACATGTTAAAACTCAAACACACACATGGTGAATAAAATTAGCTTAACCCAGTAGGTAAATTTATATATATATATGCACATTTTAAACCAAAATTTAAGTAAATAACTATAAATTAATGCATTTCTCTTATCAGTTTGTTGTTTTTTTTTTCTAATAAAAGATAGAAATATCATTTTAAATGTTTTAAGTAAGAATATAAATATTGGAGATACAAAGAGCAAAAAAAGTATTATTACTCATATCTAATTCTAAAAGTTATAAAAATGAAAGTGGTAAAGCATATAAAATTAAATGGAAATTGTAGTTTATCAAAAACTAAATAGGAAAAAGTAACAGCAATTAACATAGGGGTGGGGTGGGCAGGAGGGTAAATCAAGATTTTATGTTCATTACTCAAAATATGCCACAAAATATATTGTCAAGAAAAATAAATTATACTATCATTTTACTTAATGATTCTAATAGCAGAAAATAGAATAAGAATATATGGTGGCTTACAAAACATATCTATATGTAACTAATGATTGATTACTTATACAATATATATATATATTTCTGTGTGCTTAAGAAGAAATATATTTAACAAATATGTTTTAGTAATATTAACTTATGGGTTTAAGTACTGAACACTTAATAGAAGACAAAGACAGAGAGTTCAGGAATAGGAGATATCTATTGTGAATAACAAAAGTAAAATACATGGGTGACAAAATAAATAGATACCATTAATAACCTTTAAAGAAATAAAAAACGAAACAAAAATAAATTGATAGTTGTAATCTAGAATCTGAATCCCAAAAGATTGTAAAAGACTTAGAAAGAGATTATATTTTAGATCGTTGGATGAGTTAAGCAAGTTTACTGGAATGTTGTGGAAAAGAGGAACTATAAATGAGAGCAACAATTAAACTTGGAGAGATTCATGCTGCGGTAGATCGATAATGGTTGAAAATGAAAATATATAATGTATATGTGCTTAACCATATGTGATGGGGAAAGTGTGTGTACTTATGTTTGTGTGCGTATGTATGTGTAGAAGTATACGTTGCTTACATTGAATATACAATTTTAGTTTATAAATAAATTCATATTGATTAATAATACAATATATACATTTATTTTTAATTTCCAGTCTAGCTGTTTGGTTATTTCAGTGTGTGAATATTATTATTATTTTCATTTATTATATATACTATCTAAATACATTCGTTTTTATATTTAAAAATTATAACATACTTCAAAAATCAGTCTAGATAATGCGTAAAGGTCTGTTATTGTCAATAAATAATCTGTTCATTTGACTTTATTATTTTACAAAATAAATGTTGTTGGGTTCACTTTTTTTTTTTAAAGATATACCGTATGTTGTAAATTTAAATTCAAATCAAAACAAGATAAAATTTGGGGAGCCCCCCCCCCCCCTATCAAGTTCCAAATACATTTATTATTTTTTCTCTCAGGTTAATCATTTTAAAATGTTTTTAAATAAATAATCGACTGGTGTTATTGCTGGGAGTTCGTAAGATGTTTGAGCACAAAAGGCTTAGAACTGGAGTTATCTGATACTCCAGAGCCTGACATGTAACCATTAGAAACTGAATAAAACTAAGATAAAAAACTTCTAATTCCAATAAACTCCCTTAACTCATCCAGTCATTTCATATGTGATCTCCTTCTATGTCTTTTACAATTTTTTGGTATCCAGTTAACTAGTCATCTGTTTTATTTTTTTTCTAGCAATATCAACCAACTCCATTTCGGCTTCTTACTTCTTTCAACAATGTCAATGATATTTGGGATTTTTTCACTTATTCTTTTGGACAGGCCTTGTTATTATCAATACATACATATCTTCCTACTTAATTGGCTGATCTTAATTCTCAGTATTTCTTTTTTAATAATGTCGAAGATTCATATCCATAAGTGAACATTTGCCTTCTCTTTAAAGGAACAGTTGGAGTGACCTTTGCCCCAGTAATAGGCTTTTTAATGACTGTTTTATCTCTTGTAGGGTAAATTTATTTTAAATTTATATTATATATTTCTGTTAAAGCAATTTGTATTGGTGGGGTGAGATTAAAACGAGCTAATTATATATAATGATTTAACAAATGCAATATTATGTAATTTGTGTATTTTATAAGTTGCTCAAAGGATCGAGAAATGTTTGATTATTTATTTCATCTCATTTAAGTAACCAAACTGGAGATTTGTTTCACCTTTCAGAGTATTAAAAATGACTAAATATCATGTTATCACCTTTTTTTATACTTACATAAGCCGTTAAAAATATAGGGGATTTGAAATCAGACTTTCAAGCATCCTTCAACTACCCACGCTATCTCATACCACTGATACACATGATCACATACATATAGAAAAGATAAATAATCACCAACATACATATTTCATGCTGAACTAGCACTTATCAGTTGGTCCAGATTATCATATCCCACACATATATATAATCAGAGCTTAGTTTATATTAAGATAGCAAATCTTTATACTTTAATGCACAGGCTCCAATCTACCCCAACTCTTCAGCCATCCACACCATTGAAAATCTGATGGAGAGCCCAAATCCCATGCTGATGCCAATATTATTGTCATGTCCATGAGTTGGAAGTTGGAGTAGATTAAAGTCTGTCCATTAAAGAATGAAAACTTTCTATCTTAGTATAAACTGAGAATTGATTGTGTATATATATATATATGTGTGTGTGTGTGTGTTGATAATCATGACAAACTGATGAATGCTAGTTTAGCATAAAATATGTATATTGATGATTATTTATCTTTTCTGCATGTGTGTGATTATGTGTATCAGTGGTATGAGATAGGGTAGATAGCTGAAAGATGCTTGAAAGTACGAGTTCAAATCTCCTATATTTACAATTAAGCTCCAAGTATATAAAGAATGCCTATATTTCAAATTTAAGGCATTAAAATAATAGCAAATTGTTTTCCCCACAACAGTGCAAATGGTAACAAACTCTCCATACAGTAGTACCACCCAGTGCAAGTCTGAGTAATCAATAGATGCAAGAAGGATTGTGAATAAAATCTCTATCTAGTGCCTACTCATTTAATAACCTCAGAGTAGTTTTCTAGTTTGTGGCTTTTATCAGTGAGGAGCATTGGATCTGAGAGCTCTACACCTAGATCTTAGGATAGGATATGGTGATCATGGTAACATTTTAATGATTTCCCCTCACATTAGTCCATTTAATACAAGGCCTAGTAATTAATAGATGTATAAAGATTGTGCATCATATTCTCTATCTCAGGGCTTTCCCATCTGATATCCCCAGATTATATTCAAACTTGTGGATTTCATCAGTGAGAAGTCTTGGATATTTGGATCCAAAGATCCAAGTGTACTACTCTCAGATCCAAGGTTTCTTGCTGATAAAAGTGTGAACTAGAAACAAGTCTGGGGATATTGGATGGAAAACCCTGGATGGGAATTATGATGCACAACCTTCTAACATCTCTTGATTGCTAGAGCTTGCACTAGATGACACTATTGTGGAGAAAAGATTTGCTACTGTATTTTTTTTATTTCAATTATAAATAAATCCATAAACCTTTTGCTTTCAATCAATGAATATGGCCTAAATCTTAAATTACTTCAATGCCATCTAGTATAAACTTGAATAGTCAGTGATTACAAGATATATATAAAATCCATATTTTAATTATTACATTATCATCTTCCATGCAGTGTCTAACCTTGCTTTTATCAATGAATTTTGGAATGTAAAGTTGAAAGAATATTGTCACTAGATGGCACTAAAGTAAGCTGCTCTTGTTTTTACTGGTGAAGCTACAGAATTTGGTGATTTGCTGTTATTTTTAATGTTACTTTAGAGGTATAAGGTGTCTACAGTTAATTAATCAAGAACTGAGAATATTAAAAATTTATAGTTACTGAACTGGTTTCAGATCTATATAGCTGTTCAAGCAGATTGATTTGGGTTCAAAATTTTAGTCTGATTTAAATTTCAGATTTTCAGTTTGACAGATAAAATGAAGTTTAATAGGGGTTGTTTCTGAATGCATAACAGCCTTTCTAACAACTTTGAATCCCAAACCTTTTTGATAAAGACATCCCAGAGGTAGGAATTGATGCACTAAGGAAGGAAATTTTTATATGAATATTACAATGATTTCTCAAGGGTACGCTAGATGGCACTAGAATGAAGAGCTGCTCTTATATTGTTCGGGCTGTGAGTCTGATGATTTTTTTAATGTTATCCATCAGACTATTTTTCTTTCTATTTTTTTACAGTTCCTGTATGTCATTTTTTATTATATTTTGCCTCTAAGACCTTGCATAATATACTTTTTTATATGTTTTACCTTGTGCCTTGTCACACCCTTCACAAATTTCTAATTTGATAGAAATGTTGCACACATGTATTTTCAATGATAAAACTTTTTTTTTAGAGTTTGCAAATGATTTACCAGAAAATTAGAAAAAAAAAAAATTTTTATATATAGCATTAATACTAGCAATATCTAGTGTCGTATTTTTGTAATTTAATCAGATTTGTGTGTGAAGCAATAATCTAGTGCAGATTTTGTAGTTCTGGGTATTACATTGATGATGTGATCATTATATCTTCTCCACATTGTTTTAATTCTATCTATAATCTTACAAGGCAGTTTGCAACTTCTTTTTTCTGTAGTTACCATTTTAATACAATAGTATGTATTAGTTAAAAATAAAATCTGAAGATGGCAGCATTATATTGTTTTTTGTATGATTCACAACACTATTAATATGATAATGTCATGAGGGAGATGCCTAGAAGTCAATAGGAATGAGAATTTCTGATTGGCTGAGTGTTTATCCCAAAAGTAAACAGCTGCATAATTTAGATTTCTAAAAAAAAATGTAATTTTCAGTAATTTGTTTGCAAATTAAAGGTTATAATGCAATATTTTTGCAAAAGACTTATTTTTAAACCAAAAATTATATCACTAGTAGAAGATTTTTCTTAAAAACAATTTATTTTTAAAAAGACAACTCTAAAAACATTTGTTACAGCAAGCAGAAATAGTTTTTACTAAGTAAAATAAAATCACCTATGTCAAAACAGTAAAGAAAACATTTTTAAAAATTTTAATAATCAATATCTTCCCTTTTAATTCTTTTTTTTTACTTTGTTGATGATTGGCCCTAAATATATTCTTCTTTTAACGATTTCGAATTTCGGGACAGCTCAGAATTGTCTTTTGGCCAATTCACTCCCTGGTGAATTTTTTTGTAAGTATTATATGTTAAAATGTGTGTAAAACAGTATATTTTATTATAATAAGTTTTTTACCCCCAAAAAAGTACAAAAATTAAAATTCCAGGTCTGCTGACAAAGCTGTAAAATGTTCAGCATTTTACAACATTGGAGTTTCCAGTGATGCAAAAACATGTTTATTTGCAAATTTAATATAGTTTTAGATTTTTTAAAAATAATTTGCACTATATTTATTAGATATCAAAAAATAAAAATTATTAATAACTTATTTTGACTTGAAATACTTTATTTTCAAAAATATAATGTTATATTAGCAGCTACCATAAATATGGCCTGAAGCAAATTAAAAAATTCTAGCTCTGATGTAAAGAAGCTATTTTATTTATGAGTAAGAAAATATCAAGAAAATATAGTAATTTTGCAATAAATATTCAAAAACTGTAAACTTTTAAAGCATAATTCGATAGATACAAGAGAAATAAATAAATATTCATTCACATTTTTAAAAATAATGAGAAACAACAAATATTTCATTGATTTTTTTTATAAACTGAAAATAATCTTTCTAGAAATGATGATGTATAATGTTTTTGTTTTGATTACAGACTAATTTTTTTAATATTTATAGAAACAAAATGTGAACATTTAAAATTTATTTCAGTAGAAAATAAAATCTATCAGACAAAGTCAAATTTATTATTTTCTGAAAAGAAATAATCATTTTATCATATATTTTACATTGGTGTGTGAGACAAAGAAATCTGTCAGAAAGAAGCAGTAGTGCATGCCAAAAGAGTTAATAATATAAAATTCAAATGTCTAATATTTTATTCTATTAATATTTTGAATAGGTAAATTACATCCAATGATATCAAGCATCATTATTACAGATAAGAATTCCATTTAGAGACATTTGATATTAATTTTTAAAATGCCTATTACTTGAAAGATTGCTTACATTTGTAATAAATAATGGTAAAAATATCAAAAAAAAAGAAAAAAGTTTAATTGCAAAAATAAAATGTTTAAAAAGGGAGGATATGTACACAGGTGGAGTTAGTTGTGAAAAAAAATAAACTGAATGATTTGTTGAAAATTAGTTTAACATATAAAATAAAAATGTATACAAATTTTTAAAGAAATGCTTTAATTCACTTAATTGAACTAAAAAGGGTAAAAAAAAATTATTACAATAATTCTCAAGTCAGATTTCCAATGAATGCCCACTTTCTTGTAATAATGCCAATATATTCAACCAATTTAAAATGTCCTCTTCTTATCTGACAAATCGTCACTTAGTTTATTTGGATGATTCTTTGTGAATCAGAGTTTTGAATTAAAACTCTTTTATTTGTGAAAACTAGAGAAAATTTTATTTTTAATTTTTTTTTTTTTTTTTTGCATTTATGTAAATATTAACATTTTTTTAAAAAAATTATATATATATTTTTTAATGTTTTTTTTATGAATATATTATTAGGCACTTTTTTAATATCTCAATTGTCTTAATAATGTTTAACAAATCCTTTTTATTTCTTTATAAACATCCTTTTTCAAAATCGCTACTCACATTTTTTTCCCTTGATACGTTCTAAAATTTTAACCCCAAGAAAAACTGAATTGGAGTTCAGGTTGTCTTAATTTCAAATCTTATAGATTTACAATTTCCTGATGAGATATAAATCCCAATTCTCATTATGTAAATTCTTATGTTCTAAAATAAATTATTAATATCATAAAAAAATGATATATATATATATCAGTCATTTAACAATTCATTTAGATAATAAAAATTATCCATTATATAACTACATTTTTTTAGAAAGTGTATTTATTATTGAAACAGTCAGTTTCATCCACCTGCCTGTTTCATATATTTTACCCCCACACCTAACTCTATGCCAGGTTTAAGTCCTCTCAGAGTACCCATTTAAACAACCTTAAATTGCTATATATGCGAGATCACACATATATATGCAAACGGTAAGTCTGTAATGTAATAATATATGTATATATTATAGATGTGTTTATTTTAAAAGATTTCTAGTTTAAGAAATATTTTAGTCTAAATTATTAGTCAATTTTATGGTTATATTACTGAAATCACATATGTCTATAAATGCATTTCCGATGTTGTTCTTCTACATATATAGTAATAAAATTAGTTTTATACTAATTATGAAAGCAGCTTTTAGTTTTACTTTTAAACAACTTTTAAATTAGGTCATGCAATAGTCTTAAAATAGCGTAAACTTGATTTTATAAATCCAAAATTTTAATGACAATTCTCAGAATTTTATAGAGTTGTGATAATAAACTACAGGGGGGAAAAGGTAGAAAAACAAAATCTAAATTAGTTTTAGTAATTAAATATATATTTCTAAAATAAAGTAATAGGTTTTTCAACTAGAGTCAAGCTTGTAAAAATAAACAGATGGCCAGCATTAAGAAAAATATAAATACTTCAAGTTTTGTGACCAATAGGCGGCTATATTTAATAAGTGAATTGTAAACCAAACCCATGTTCGTTTTACCTCCAAAATGGTGGGGTAAGTAGGCAATCACTTACCTCTCTCTCCTTGCTGGAGATTGAAAGAACTTTGGTCCAATAAAACACTATGAGCCATACCTCAGCAAAGTAGCCCATGGAAGAACCTCCATTAATGTTAAATCATTGTGAAAACTGTCAATGTATCATCCCAAGTGCCCAGAACTACAATGAAGACAATTGATTGGTAAATTTTCACTCAGAGCTCTGTTCATAAACTGTGACTTTCAATTCTCTATTTTAAGCTAGCTATTTGTTAAACCTGCCTTTACAAACACTTTTTCTAAAATCTGCAAAGAAAGCTGTTAAACACTAATGTTTGAATCTTGTTTGATTGTAAAACATGTAATATTTAATTCTCTCCTAAAATGTAAAACTATGATAATCTATTTTAAACTAAATGTATAACTTTCTGCGGTCTTTTATGCCTATTTCTGATCTATTCAATTCTATAATTTTATCATTGTAATATTATATATATATTTAATATGCCAAATAACTCAAAACCATGAGTATTTATAAGTATAATTTTAGCTTATTGCTCTGTAAAAATAATTTCAAAACTTCACTATAATAAATATTAAATAATTGAATTATTACTTTTTCACTCGCTGTTTTGAGATCATGTTATTATTTTACTGATTAATTTTGTATATTAATATTATAATAATCAGTAGTGCTCTAGTTAAAATGGCAGTTTGCTTAACTCTAGTTATAAATTATAACTATCTATATATGTAACTCGTACATCATAGGAACTAGCCACAGAGATATTCTCAAAACATATTTCTAATGTTTTATCTGTAATTACCCTTCAAATATGCTTTGTCCTCATTAGATTTATATATGTTGAGATGCAGATGATAATCTTAAACTAGGTTACTAATTAATTTACTCCCTAAATAGTATATATGAAATACTAAATTTGAGAACTGGGTTGTGTAGATATGCAAATAGATGCTATCTATTTTTAAGGCATGCTAAGATAATTTATGTATTTGCATTATATATATGTATAAGCTGCAGATGTGTCCTTACTAAGTATGCTATGTACAATTAACTGCTTGCTGCATGATTCTTGATGAGTGGATGGTGGAGGTCACACTTATCCACTTAGTTCAGGTAAAGCAAACACTTTTAGAACTGGAACATATGGGTCCAGATTATTCATAATTAATGCTTATCTGACTTCATGAACTACTAATATTCTTATTCGTAGCAAGTTGTTTGGTCACAGGGCAACCAAGCATTTGATGCTGAAGCCTATGAATAATGACCCATTCACATCTTCTAGTTTTATTAATATTTAAATATGTACCATAGAATATATAGGTAAACCTATAATAAACCAGTTTTCTCTCCCTTTATATTAAATGCTTATCCAGTGTCAGTGTATATCCTAATCTATGTTAACACCCTAACATGCATATCTCTGAGCCTGATTATGTGCTTGACTTAACTTGGTATAGATAGTCACCATAGGAGTGCTATTAAGTTAGTTATATAACTTTGGCTATTAAGTTTTATATGATTTAGCAGACTACACCAGAGCTATAAATTTGCATATTAATATAGGCAATAAACTTAAATACCGCACTACACTTGATTGAACACTTTATGATGAGATAATATGTAACATTAATCTCATTAGTTATGTAACACCTGCATGTGTAATCTTTCATGTTCCAACTATATAATTTTGTATATTTTAGTTTTACTATCTTTTATTTTATTTATTAAATTAATATTATTGAAGATATAACTCGTTTTCATATCTTTATTGTCCATGAGTTCATTTTTATCCAACTCTAGATTTATTTCCACATACCTCATTATATATATATGTAGACCATTCTATTAGATTTCATAATCAATCATTGATATATTAGCGGTTCACTTAGTCATGTGTGCATGTGTATCTGATCAAATCAGTGTTAAGTTAGTTAATTTATGAGTCTCTTGTTCCACTCTGTGTGACTGCAGGACCAAGGTTAAATTGAATGTCTTTATAACTTGGAAAATGTCATCCATAGGGTATTAGATCCTTGATCAGGGGTAAAAGGATTGAATGTTGGCCGGATTCTGGATCCCAGCCATCCAGATTTGATCAGCTTTAGTGTATTTTGCCAGTGTTCTAGATTTTGTTACATGGAGGGACAATTCTTACCATTACATTATATAAGTAGGTAAAGTTAATTTAGAACAGCCTAATAACCACTTCAAAGCAAGGATTTGTTCATAGGCCTCTCATGAAAAAAAGGAGGGAGAGACTATTTACCAGGTTTGTTATTTGTTGGAGCGCCCTTATATAAGCTAATTTAATATTCATTTTTTCAATCAATATTGAATATTTATCTATAACTAAGTAGGATAGGAACCTGCAAAAAAAGCTTTATGTAGGCTGTATTAAAATGCAAGTTATAAATATGGCAATTTGATACAGTTCTATTATTCTGCAAGACTTTATATTTATAAAAATGGAATTATTATTTTTATTGTCTTTTTATGTATTAATATAACAGATTGTTTGTCTGAAAAGTAAGAATGTATTTGTAGTGTATTTTCAATACTGTCGACAACTTATTTCATTATTCAGTTTTTAGCATTTATTATATAACTAATGATGTAGGCATCATCATCTAATCCCCAAGTTTGCCTATCCTTGATTTTGATTATCATTTATACACTGATTGTTGATAGTTGAATTAATAAATGAAGATACAGAGAATGAATTGAAAGCATTCTACAAAAAAAAAAAAATTTTTAAATAGAATTAAGAAAATATTATGTAAATAAATACATAAACTTCTAAATATAATAACAATAAAACATTTATAATATTTTTGTAATTGATGACATTTTGGAACTTTTCTGACAGATTCTTTTGTGAGCATATGTGTTTTGTACACATTAAGTAATTTAATGTTAATTCATTGACTTATAATTTACATATTGAATTTATTATTACAATTTACTGCGAAGATATCAATCTAATTGCACATATAGCATGAAATATGTGTGAGTGTTTGTGACCTGGATGAGATTTGGTTCACCATAAAGTACATCTTGGGGAACATTTATGGTATTATGAAAGTTATAAACATTTTAAATTTATAGTATACAGTTCAAAACAATTAATCATGAGACTTTTTTATATGATTATTTTAAAGAACTATAGACAGTATTAGATCAGATGCAATTTTCTCTGAAGACACTTTTTTAATTATGTGCCAATATCCAAGTTTCCTGAAGTGTGGTTTCTATGTGAATGCATGTGTTCTATAGATATTAGTTAATCTGGATTATGAATCATAGCATGGCCATGACAATATGTTTTGTACCTTCAAAAGTCATCTTCAGTATTCTCTATCACAAAATTTTGCAAACCACTTGAAAACATTCTTGTGCTTTATGATTCTATTTGCATGCATAATTTGAATCATTTCAATCATTCTAATGATAATTTTACTATATTTAAAATAAAATGTAATGTTAACATATTGCTCCATTGCAGAATACAATATAAACACATTGTTACATTATATGTGGGAATTCATAATCTAGATATGATACCTTAAAATTTTTGTAGTGAATAGATAAACTATGTCATTATATAACAATTGCATTAATTCAAAGATGGGATATCCTGAAAAGAAAATCTATTACCAGTCACCTTTCCATCAGAACACACTGAAACAGTTATAAATATGTAAAAATCCCAATAATAGTTTGAATTATGTCAGAATACACCCTCTCTCCCATCATTCTTACTGCTTTTCTGCTTATATCCAACATTTTGTGAAAGTACTAAATTACCTTTTAAATGTAAAAGTAAAGATTACTCACATATATGCATGCATGCTTATATAGTTTATTTTTTCTTATGCGAATTATAAAGTAAAATTTCCCTTACTCCTGATATAATTTTAGAAATATTTATTTTTTTTATAGTTCTTAAAACCATTCAATTTAAAATTCACTAGTGTTTTATATCATTTTATTTTTAATTGCCCAATCTTTCTAATTGCCCTGTTTAGATATTTTAATTAAATTGAGTATTGAATTGTAATTCTGTTAAGTCGTTTCATAACTGCAAAAGAATAAAACAACCATTGAATTAAGTTAAACTTTCCGTACATACATATAAAATAAAAATTAATGAAACCTCTTTAAGTATTGCGTGATTTATTTTTACTTCTGTTTACTTACCTATTAAATAAAGAAATATATGTATACCGTCTATACTAAAGTTAATGTAATTACAAGGGTCTTAAACTCGAATTTTCAAGCTTTCTACATGTCTATCTAATCTATCTCATTTAACTGATACAAATGATCGCATACATCTCAAAAAGATAAATGATCTCCAATATATGTATTTTGTGCTGCACCAGCACTCATTAGGTAAATCCTTTATAATTATATTAACTTTAGGGTAAACAATATACATATATTTACATATTACATATTCAACCTGTATTCTGCCCATCCCTCTTCTGTATAATTAAATGGGCATATTAAGGTCCTACATGTAAGGGATCAGTTCGACTTAAGGTCAATATGGGTATGACAGTAATATTGGCAATCACAAGGGCTTTGAGCATTCTATTCTTAAATTTTTACTGAAATGGATAGCTAAAGAGTTGGAGAGTGGAGATTTTTTTTCATATGTCAAATGTGTTGACCGGGAAGGGAACTCGGGCCAGCTGCTTGGAAGGCAGCTATGCTAACCACTAGACCACCATCTTAATATAAACTGAGTACTGATTGTATATATGTGAGAGATAATGATCTGAACCAACGGATTGCTGGTTCAGCATGAAATACAAATATTGGAGAATATTTATCTTTTTCACAAGTGGTCATGTGCATCAGTTGTATAAGATAAATTGGATAGATGTAGGGAGTTTGAAAATTTGAGTTTTAAATCCTTTATAATTATTATAATATAAAGATAAAATAGCTTTGAATAACTTACTGCCAGATAAACATCTTTTTCAGGATTTCTCTGCTATGAAGTAGGAGAAGACAGTACACATCAAATGCTGAGAATAGTGATATGTTTTTTCTTCTTTGTTTTACCTTTTAATTAAGAGTAGATGGATATTCATTCGCTGCGAATAATAGGAAAGATTAACTCATTCATGGCAATAATGTTAATAACAAAAATATTAGAAACAACCTTTTATTATTATTATTGATAAAGATAATATTTACAAATATTTTTATATATATTTTAAATTACGCAACTACCTATTATAAATTTTAATCACGTGCCACCACATGTTATCCAAATAATTCAATATCATTATTTAAAAGGGTGAATTCAGCGACTTTATTCTCTCTTAATTTAAACTCTAATTTGAAATCCATTGTATATGCAGATTTATTATATTCCCAGAATAGTATTAACTATATTATTTTTGTAATAATAATACTAATTAATTTTTATTGTCCAAAGTTTATAATCGAGGGAGTGGGTGAGGATCAAAAAATGTCAGAATTATTGTAAATCTGATTATTTGAAAATTATTCTAGTAAAAACATATCATTTACCTATGAAATGTAATAATGATGGTCTAACTAATAAAAGTTGTGGATTGGGGGGGGAGGTATCAAAATGTTTTTAAAATTTATAGTCCAGGAGGCGGGTCACACAGTCAAAAAATGTCAGAATTATTGTAAATCTGATTATTCGAAAATTGTTCCAATAAAAACATACCATTTACCTGTAAAATGTAATAATGTTTGTCTAACTAATAAAAGATGTGAAGGGGGAGGGGGAGATATCAAATAAAATATTTTTACAATTATTGACATTATACGTAAGAGAAATGAATGCTCATTAACTTTTAAACATTTAAAGTTACATGTTTTAATAGGAAATGACAATTTTTGCTTTGCTTTTCTAAAAAGATAATATTGATAAAAGAGATTCATGTTTTTCAAGCTCTGCACACTATCAGGTCAAATCCATTAGGGAAAGACCCTGCCGCCATTCCTAGATATACGACTGCTGTCTGCATCTTGAGATGATGTTGTTTGTTTCATAAAGAATTTTATTGAAGATTTATTAAACTTTATTAAACAAAAAAAAAATTGACATGAAGAACTAGGAGAATGTAAAATATTTAACTGATTGTGCTTAATTATACATATTTAATTAAAAAGTTAGTTATTAGTTTTTAATAAAAGAGGATGAATAAGCACTTATACATATTAAGTATATTTATTGTGCGTGCACTTATTAAACTATTGCTGTGATACACGCAAATAAATGAATATTTTCTTTAAACTTGCCTGGTATTTCAAATCTTACATATTAAGCCTGCATTCTGCCCATTCCTCTTCTATGTATTTAAATGGATATTGTCCTATGCGTGAGGGGTCAGAGTGACTTGAGATCAACATTGGCATAACAACAATATTGGCATCAGCATGAGATTTTGGAATTCTATCATCAGATTTTCAATGGTATGGATGGCTGAAGAGTTGAAGGTTGGAGTAGATTGAAGCCTGTCCATTAAAGTGTAAGGATTTTCTATCTTAATATAAACTGAACCTGATTATATAAATGTATGGGAGATGGTAATCTGGACCCACTGATGAGTGCTGGTTTAGCATGAAATATGTATATTGGTGATTATTTATCTTTTCTGCATGTGTGTGGTCATGTGTATAAATAGTATGAGATAGTGTGGGTAGTGAGTAGGCCTGAAAGTCTGAGTTCAAATCCCATATATTTAAACTTATTTAGTGATAATTTAATATATTAACAACAATTACAAATATTGCAAAGTTTATTGTCTACAAATATATAAATATAAGCCTGAATATCAATATTTTGTTTCAAGCACCCTCGTGCATCAAACATCATGTATAGTAGCTGTCATTTTGCTGATGAGCTTTGTTTACAATAAAATACCTATGATTTACTGAACAATAAATGCACAATACTTTTTTGCATGCACACATATATATAACATGCTTTTTATGTACATATTATGTCTATATAAATTAAGATTATAGTATAAACAAAGTTTTAAAAAAAATAATATTGTAGTTATTAATAATAAATTGAGAAAGCAGATTTAGTATGTGTTTAGTGTGCATGTAAAAAACTGTACTGTTTTTTTATTTTTTAAAAAATAAAAATAAATATGAACTATCAGACTCTAATTACAATTAAACAAGTTTTTTTTTTTTGCAATAACTTTTTTTCTATACAATCATCCCTACTTGCTGTTACCCATTTTAGATTCTCAGATAAAAACTTTTGAAACTTTACATTTTCTTATACAATGCAAGGAAGTTTTACAATTCCTTTTTCTGCCACTGTTAAATTGATAACCTTCAAGCTTTATCTCTTAAAAAATAAGCTATGAATTTTTCTAAATTTCATAAAACTTTTACTTTTACACTTAGAAAATATTTTATTACATAAAATATTATATTAGATCAAAATTCTGAAAAGATTTTAACAAGTAAAGAATAAAATATATGTACTTTCAATACAACTTTATTAATAAACATGATCACATATAGCTTTCTGAGATGGAAAAATGACTACCACTTTATCATACGATTTATTAAATTTACAAATTTAAATAACACAATAATTCTGTCAAATAATGTAAATTATTGTAAAAAAATGTGACAAGCCAAGTGCTTTCAATACCTAGTACCAGAATCAGGGCGACATATTGGAACTGAACCAATATGTCACCATGATTCCGATACTCAGTACTGAAAGCATTTGGCCAAATAGCATTAGTGTTTAATATTTTTGAATTTTTTCTGCTCTGATCTTCACATTTTACGTGTACAATAAATTTTAACATTCTAATTTCTTTGTTTACATTTTTTTTTATTTATTTATTTATTTATTTGGCTAGCATATAATTGAAGTAGCAGTGTATATGGCTTTTACTGTACAATGAAACCTCCATTATTCATGCATATATCATTTTCATGCATATTTATATGCTTTTTTTTAAAAAACCTGACATAGAGCCATAGGAAAATTTATTTTTTCTGTCTATATCATTCACAAATCTATCGTATTAGTTATCTAATGGTAACCTGACAGACTATTTTCACACTTGGTAATTGTTTTGATTTTATTGACGCACAGTAGTATTGATGCCTATCCTTTTATTTTGGACAACCCTTCCTATCAAGATTAACCCTTCATTAAAGACAAATTGTAATTTATTGTAACTGATTCTGCATATATTTCTTTGTATGTCACTTTCATTTCTTACTTGTGTTTATTATATTTTATTTCATTTTAAGTACTGTATCGCAGTTTTACTTCTCTTCCCATCATTCAATTAGAAACAAGTTTAAAAACAATGTTGTTGAAAGTAATGCTTACTCTCTTCAAGCACTGACGATGAATACAAGCTTTTGTGGAATAGCTGCAGAGAGTGGCATTATTATATATGCCCATACTACGATGACAATAGCAAAAATGTTTTAATTTCAGGAAGATAATAAGTTCTCACAAAACAAATGTCATTTTTTTTATTTCCATTAAATAGTAAAATTAACGTTATGTAAAATTTGTAAAATCTTGAACTGTGACTTTAGTTGGGGGGCGGGGTGGGCGTGTGTGAATATATTTATATTGTTATTTAATAATTAAAACCAAAATTATTACAAAATATAAATATAAAAAAATTGCAAATATTTAATGACTATACAGTATTTCATATTAACCTCTGTTTTGTTAACAAAAATATATACATACATATTTTGTAAATAATAGATTTAGAATGTTTTAAATTATAAAATCTGCATTAATAAGTTAAGACTTATATTTCTTCATATGTAGAGAAAATAATGATTTTTAAATATAATTTTAATACATTTTCTGTGATGTGTTGTATTTTTATATTCAGTGAATAATTATTACACTGCTATTATATATAATTTTTAATAGATTTTTGTGTTATTGCGTTATTGTATCGTATTTATTTTCTCCACTCTATTGAAAAATAGTATGGTTGTTGTTTCATTATCATCGCCATCATCAATCATTATTAATCCACTGCAGAATGAAAGTCTCTCCAAGTTTAATCCAACTTTTCTGATCTTTAGCTTCTCTTCTCCACACTCTTTCTTATTTCATCCATCCATCTCACTTGTGGTCTCTTTCTGGGTCTTTTACACTCTCTTGGAATCCAGTTTAAGATTTCAATTGTCCATCTATTATCATCTCTTCTAGCAATATGTCCAGCCCAACTCCACTTCAGTTTTTTAATTTTTTCAATGAGGTCAGTAACACCTATTTGTTCACTTACCCATATATTGCATTATTGATCTCTTCTTGTTACTGCCAACATGCATATCTCCATACATCTTTGAGTGGTCTGAAGTCTCTGTATTACTCTTCTATTAAGAACTGGTAAAACACATTTATGAAAAATCTTCCTTTTCAAACACATAGGCATATTTCCTTTTAATATCAAGTTATTTCTACCAAAAACACGCACTCCAAACAAATTTAATTCTATGATTAATTTCATGCATTATGTTTCTATCTGTATTAATAATCTGACCAAGATATTTATACTGTTAACTTCTTCTAACTCATCATAATCACTTTATTTTTATATTTTGAGAAAATCCATTAAACATTACTTTAGTCTTTTTAACATTTGTCTTTAGTCCTATTTTCCTACTTTCCTCTGATACCTCCTGCAACATTTCCTGAAGCTCTAAAGCATTATTTGCAAAAACAACTACATCATCTGAAAAATCTAAATGACTTAAATAATCTCCATTTACTTTCCCTCCTTTAGCTTTCCATTTTAATCCACAAAATACTTCTTGCAGCACTGCTGTAAAAGATTTTGGAAATATGGAGTCACTCTGTCTTACACCCTTCTCAATGTTAACTATCCTAGTATCATTATGTAATCTAATTGTTGCTGTTGCATTTTTATAAATATTCTTCAAAATATGACAATATTCTGTATCTATACCTTGATGATCCACTGCTTATATTCTAATAAATCACACAATCTTGTACATCACCTAATCATTTATTCAATTACTAAATTTAAATTATTGGCTAGAAATTATTAGAAAAAGAGTTTTATGTAGTTTAGTGCAATAATAGGTTGTCAGACTTTTGAGCACAAGGTTCTCAGATTAATTACTTTTCTTACACTCGATCTTCTTATGAACTCCCAAATACTGAAGCTATTCAATTATTTGTTTATATATTGAAAAAAATCAAATATAAAAAGTCCATTATTTATAAATTTATTTTATAGCTTATAAAAAAAAAGTGTCTTAAATATTAACATTCTAAAAATAAATTTATTTCCGTTGAATCTTTTATATAAACTGAAATGTGATTTATTAATGTGAACTTTATTTTACTTCTGTTATATAAAAATAATTATAGAAATAAAGGGTTTTCTTAAATGACATTTTTCTTGTAATTATACGAAAGAACTTAATATATATTTTTCCCAATCTAAGATTATATATTATTCCCAAAGCTATCTTTAACTTATATTTCTCTTGGAGCTATAGATCAGAAGGCATATACATAAATTTCTATATTTAAAAACATTAACATATATAAACCCGATTTAGGTAAATATTTCTGACATACATGAAATGCGAAAAAATTAATATATGAAATCAATGTTCCCAGTTCTTGTTTGTGTCATGCTATGCAAATATTTCATGTGATATATCATTTCTTATTGACTTATTTTGTGTGAATATTTCTTGTGATATATCACTTTTTATTATCTCATGTTTTAACAAACAAAAGAATGCTAATATCCCATACTTTATTTAAATTATATTTACACAAGTCATTAAAATATGGAAAATGTAAGGTAAGAATTTCTCTACATAATAATAAAACTCCTATGTGTTGTGTTATGCTGGTAACAAATAATTTTGGTTCAGAAACATGGTAATTTGCATTATATGCTTTGAATATTAATGGGAGAATAGAAGAAATGGGAATAGAAGTTAATTTAAAAATTAAAAATATGTATATTAGGGTAATACAATGGAATGTTAGGGATTATAAGTATCTGGGAACGAAGACTATATGAAGAGGAACAACAGATGAAGTTAAGATTAACATAATAAATAAGATATTATTGAATCATAGTATATCACAATTCAATAAATGAATAGAAAAGTACTTTAAAAACAGAATAATTAACATTGAATACAATTTGATAAATAAAATCAGAATAAATAATGGGGATGGTACAGATATGTAGAAAGGTTATCTCAGAAAGACTATTTAAGCAAAATTTAAACTAATACCATTTGGAAATACAAGAAGAGGACATTGAGAGGGAATACACAGAGAACTTAGAGAATATAATTTTATGAGAATTAATGGACTGATAAAGAAACATGGCAATCGAGAACTGGAAATAAGATGATGAGACAGCAAAAATAATGTGGATCCCATTATATTATAAAATTATAGTGGTTAATGAATAAGTATTAGCAAATAATTAATAATAGATATTTAAAATAGTATAAAACAAAAATATTTAGGAAAAAAATTAATTTTGTAAAAGATTAAACCCTAATGGAAAAATGAAAAAAAAAACTATTGAAATATTTAATTCATCATCTATAAATAGCATCATTAAACAGTAGCTGAATTGTAGTGACAACATTAATTTAATAAAAAGTCAAAATAAATTGTTTATTGTATTTTTAAAATGAAGATCCAGAAGATGATCTTATAGAATATGGATACATAACATTAAAAAAACATCTTGAGAAAATATTTATTTACTCATATAGCAAGATATTTTGTTATAGGCTAGTTTTTTTTAAATCTAGTCATTATTAATCAAGTATATAACAAAATAAAATACTCAGAATATGTATTGCCAATATATATATATATATATATATATATATATATATATATATATATATATATATATATATATATATATTTGCCAAATTAATTAACTTTTAAACTAATTCAACTTTCTATGTATTTTTATTGTATATTAGAAGTTCTATTAACTTTATCTGATATTACTCTATAATGGTTTACCAATACAAGTAATCATAAGATTCCAAAAATAAGTAAGAAGACGTTAATCCTGTCAAATTTGATTAATCTCCACTGCATGCCATTTTAGTTGTTTTTGTAATCATCATTATCAACCATTATAGATCCACTGCAAGAAAGTCTTTCCAAGTTCAATCCATCTTCTCTGATTATTAGCCTCTCTTCTCCACATCACCCCAGAATACCTCCTTATTTCATCCATCTATCTCACATGTGGTCTCTTTCTAGATCTTTTACAATCTCTTGGAATCCAGTTTAAGATTTCAACTCTCCATCTATTATCATCACTTCTAATAATATGTCCAACCAAATTCCACTTCAGTCTCTTTATTCTTTTAATGATGACAGTAAAATCTGTTTGTTCTCTCACCCATATATTTTGTTTTTATTCTTTTCTTGTACTCTTAACGTGCATCTCTCCATTCTTTTTTGTGGTCTGAAATTTTTGCATTGGGTCTCATATCCATAAGTAAGAACTGGTTAAACACATTTATTTAAAAATCTTCCTTTTCAAACATATATTTTCTTTTAATAGCAAGTTATTTCTACCAAAAATATTCTAAACAAGTTTAATTCTATGATTAATTTCATTCATTATGTTTCCATCTGTAGTAATAATCTGACAAAGATATGTGTAGTTGTTAACTTCTTCTAACTCATCATTATTATTAAACTTTATTTTATTCTTTTGAGAAAATTGATAAAACTTTAATCTTTTTAACATTTATCTTTAGTCCTACTTTCTTACTTTCATCTGATAACTCTTGCAACATTTCTTGAGGCTTTAAAGCATTATTTGCAAAAACAATTACATCATTTGCAAAATGTAGATGACTTAGATAGTCTCCATTTACTATTACTTCTTTAGCCTTCCATTTTAATCCACAAAATATTTTTTGCAAAAAACTGCTGTAAAAACGTTTTGAAGATATCGAGTTACTCTGTGTAAACCTTCCTCAATGTTAATATTCCTAGTACCATTCTTGTAATCTAATTGTTGCTGTTGCATTTTTATAAATATTCTTCAGAATATGATGATTTCATGGTTCTATGCTTTGATGATGAAATGTTTTAATCACTGAAGAAATACTTATAGAATTGAATATGTTTTTATAATCTACAAATCCAAAGCATAATGACAATTAATATTCATTGCGGTTTTTATATAACTTCTCTCAATACTTGGATATGATCCACTGTACTAAACCCACTTTTAAATCCAGCTTGTTCTATTGATTAGTTAAAATCCAAAGTTCGCTGTAGACAAGTTGTAACTATCTTAGTAAAATTTTTGTATAGGATTGCTAAAAGACTGATAGGTTTGTAATTTCTAATTTATTACTATATGGTAAATTTTATAATTGAATACCATTGTTTAACTTACACCCATAACATTGCTTCTATTTTAAAAAATGAAGGAATATCGGAATTGAAATCAAGATTGTAAAAAAATTCATAACTTAAAAAAAAAAAAAAGAACAATCAATAATCGAAATAAAATATAATCGTAACTTGTCCGTGTGTGTTGTGTTGTGTGTGTGTGTGTGTGTGTGTGCAGTTCATTCTCACAAATGTATTTAAAAAAAATGTTTACATAATGTAGTTAATTGAATGCTGGGTAGTTGAGTTTTTGCTACATTGTAATTATTGAAATTGGTTTTTGAAGTGTAAGCAGAGCCGTTAAAGGTTGGCTATCGATTGTTAAGTCATTCATTAACTTATTTTTTATATAATGTGTCTGACAAAGTTTTCTAAAAATCTGCCGCGTCTTACTCTCCTAGGATGGTTGATTTTGTATGCATAATTTGTTTCAAAATTTTAAAAAAGCTGTTAATTAAACAGTTTTATTATTTACATCTTTTCTCAGAATTTTATATATATATTCAAAATTTTAACTTTTTTATTAATTAGTAGCTGTAAACGTGTAATATAATTCTCAAGAGAGGGCGACTGTCGGTCAATCCGAATTTTTAATTAGGCTTGTGTGAAAAAAATCTTTCAAAGTAGACATCTTATCATACGCAGAGTTGCCTAATTAGTTGATTGCTTAATTATATGATTTCATTTCCATTTAATGCTCACGCGGAGGATTTCAATCTATGGATTAACTAAAAATCCTTATTGTGATATTTTACTTTATCTGAGCCGCATGAAATCAATTAAAGGTATCAAAAACTGATTTCAGTTACAATACGCCTTTTATTCTTTCAATATCATGTCATTTAATTAACTTTTTTTTATTTTACATAAATATAAGTATTGTTGTATGTGCGTGCAGGCATGTCAAGTTCTCTTCAGAAGGCAACCAAAGCAAACGCATTTTTGCAACTAAGACAGTATATTCAATATTAATAAGTCAAACATTCCATTAAGCACAATTTATTCGGCGTTTCATATACAAATCTATACCAAAGACTTTTATGGATTTGTTCTTACATTATTAAGGTTCATGTATGTTTGTGTGTAAATATATATTTGTATTTTTTTTTATCCTTTTTTCTTCTGTTTGTCCACTTTTTTTAATGATCTAAGATTTTCCATCACTACATTAGAAAATAGATGAGGATATTCTCATATTCGTCAAACATATGCCTTGGCTTTAGTTTCTAAGTGATTGAGAATTTATATTCTAAAAAAAATTGCACTCAGACTTTTCAAACTCTCCAAAGCTATCCAATCCATCTTATACAATTGAAACACATGACCACATACATGTGAAAAAAAATTTCCAATATTCGTATTTCGTGCTGAACCAGCATTCATCAATTGGTTCAGATCATCTCCCATATATATATGCAATCACTGCTCAGTTTAAATAAGATAGCAAATTTTCAAACTTTAATGGACAAGCTTCAATCTTCTCCTCTCTCCAACTCTTCCGCCATCCACATCATTGAAAATCCGAAGATGAAATGCTAAAATCCCTTGTTGATCATTGATCTTTTTCACATGTATGTGGTCATGTGTTTCAATTGTATAAGATTATTGGATGGCTATGGGGAGTTTGAAAGTCTGAGTTCAAGTCTTTATAATTACATATGTTTAGTATAGAAAATATACATGTATTTAAATCTGAAAAAATGTATAATTCATTGTATAAGACAATTAGTAAATACTACTGAAATTGATGCTGATATTGTCGTTGTTTGGCTAAAGAAGAAGTTTGCATCCAGCCTGCTATTTGATATACAAATATTGATGGTCAGGGCACTTGTGAATTTGTCGGTTTGAGATATATAAAAGTAGTTAAAATTCAGTGGTTCTAATATGAAGTGAAAATTTTCTTTCCACAAGAAAACAAATTTTCCATATTATGGCCCAACTACAAAATTATTAAATTTTTATAAACATCTAATTTTTCTTTATTCATTGAAATTGCATGTGGATCCCAAAGTGTGAAATGATGTTGTAAAGTTATGGGATTCTATGTGTGCTTTGATTCAAAACTAAATCTAAAATATGTTCCGATCATAAATCATTAAACAAACACAAGTACCATATCTGCATTTAAAAAAAAAATTTTTGACATTTTTCTTTACTACTTTTATTTAACAAATGTTTATTTTTGTATTTTTATAATGGACTATTTCCATCATCTAATATGAGTATTGAATGTCTTTAGGAAAATTTAACTTTATTTAAATATTTCAAATACATTCAACTGTTAGTAATAACACACCAAACAGGTTAGTAGATATCCCCTCTTCTTCAGGTGTTACTGGCATGACCAATGACAGTAGTAGCACAGGATTTGAACCTAAACCTTTAGATTGAGTATTGAATTTTAAAGTAACGCTCTAACCAATTGAGCCATTCTGCCAAAGGCAACCATCAGTAGAAATTTCATATACTAAAATGCCATCATCATAAACCTTTAGGAAAACACAAATGTTTATTTTATTTATAGTCCTTTTATTAAATCGACTGATAAAATTATTTAAAGAATTATTTATGTATAAAATTAGTTCGTAAAATTAGTTCCTATACATATTCTTTTAATCAAAACATATACTACCTTGCACATATTTAACATTTTAGCTATCAATTCATAACACCTTGTTCTGTATCAATTGAACCTTGTGTCAGTATTTTTAAAAAAAAAAATGCTTAATCCTATTTTCAGTTATAGATATTCTTCACATTTTATCAGAAGTTAGAATGGCAATCTTATATAGTCTTTACTTCATGTAAGAATTCTGAGAAATCTAATACTAATACAGTATACCATATAATATTAAATCATCCATGCACTTTACTACTGTTACACAATGCTTTATTTACCACCTTCTTTTACAGTTTTGATTGCCTCAGCAATCTTCTTCAGAATTTTTATATCTCCTAACTTCAACTGCAAATTTAGTGGTTAAGTTAGGAGATATAAAAGTTCTAAAGAAGATTGCGGGGGCAATCAAAACTGTAAACTATAAAAGAGGGTGGTAAATAAACCATTGTGTAACAATAGTAATGTGCATGGATGATTTAGTATTATATGGTATAGATTTGGCAATGCAATAAGAAAGAGTAGTTATTAATACAGTAATTCTATATTGTTGATGATACTTGGAATAAGTATTCCATCTAAGAACCACAACTTTTTCTTAAAATTAACAATTTCTTCCAGATAATTTATAGAATATTTATCCAATTAATAATCCAGTAGTAAATGAGTTTGGATTTGCACAAATATACTTTCTTGTCAGGCTTCCATTTCATGATTTCATGAAACTCAGAAAAAAAGATCGGTTGTCATTTCTAAAACAACAAGCAGAAAAGTCTTGAATATTCAACTTATATAGAGTTTGAAGCATCTCAGGCAATCTTTTTGTTTCTCATTTCTTCTAGTATGATTTAATAATTCAGCTAAAATCAGGGAGAAGTTTGATCATGGGACAGATTTTCATTGAAGAATATTGATACAAGATAATGTTAAAAAAAATTCAATTTGATTAATTGAATAAAACTGTAATGTTCAATCTGCCACTTAAATGCTTAAATATCATGTTAGTTCATAAGCTACTACTAATCATGTCATTGTGTTGTTGTTTCTTAACCCATAAGTTTAATATGAATATCCTATCTTATTTGAAGCTATATTTATTCTTTACTTCTGATAATATAAGATAATGTATATTTAATCAACTTAGAACTACTTTGTGTATTCCTGAAGGTTTGTGATGATGGTGTTCTAGTTGTATTTTTAATACATTGGACTATTTCTATTATCTAATATGAGTATTGAATGTCTTTAGAAAAATTTAACTTTATTTAAATATTCCAAATACATTCAACTGTTAGTAATAGCACATCACACAGCTTAGTATTTGCACAACATTTCAAGAGGTATTATTCTCCTCTCTTTTTCAGGTGTTGCTGGCCTGACCAGTGACAGTACTAGCATGGGATTCAAACCTGGATCCTTAGATTTTTTAATATTGAATTTTAAGATAATATTCTAACTAATCAAGCCATCCTGTCAAATGTGACAATCAGTAGAAATTTCATATACTTATCTATGAGGTTCCTCCTGATTTCTCCACTTTTTCCTAAAGTAGCAGACTATGTATGTGCCAATGAACATATGCTCAATTGGGAAAACACAAAAATATTGAATAGAGAAGAAAAGTGCAAAGAAGAAAATCTAAAGAAGCTGCTCACATAAAGGGTAAAAAATCTCACAAGCCAACCTAGTGTGACTATACATAATGTATGAAAACCATTAATCAACTTTGCTCTTAGGAAAAAGTGGAGAAATCAGGAGGAAAAACATAGATAAGTATATAAATTTCTATTGACTGTTACCTTTGGCAGGATGTCTCAGTTGGTTAGAGCATTACCTTAAAATTCAAAACCCAAGAATCTAAGAACCTAGGTTTGAATCCCATGCTAGTACTGTCACTAGTCAGGCCAGAAACATCTGAAAAAGAGAGGAGAATAATACCTGTCAAAACATTGTGCATATACTAACCTGTTTAATGTGCTATTTATTACTAACAGTTGAATGTATTTGGAATAATTAAATAAAGTTAAATTTTTCTAAAGACATTCAATACTTTCATATTAGATGATGGAAATAGTCTAATATAAAAATACAATTATAACTACTTTGTTTAATATATCAATATTTTAATCACTATTTCTCTTTGTTTTTCTTTCTAAAATGGCCCATTAATTCCACTGCATAAAATTTCAATGTAAATTTTTATTGTATACATTGTTTTATTTTATTTCTTTTCTACATCCATATATAAAGTACATTATTCTACCTTTCTATCTATGTTTCAACTATCTTCAAGATTTATTCCCATAGATATGAATAAAACATCTTTTTTTTATCTTTATCAGTGCATCTCTTGTCAATTCCATTATATTGTAAATATTTACCAGTGCAAACATTCAAATTACACTCTTTTATTATGCACCCATTTTGTAAACAAACTTTACTCATCAACTGGGGCAAATTCATAAAACACCTGAATCTTATTGCTAATATTGTAAGCTTACAATGCAAATTTGTGTTTATAATTTATAACATGTTTACAAAAATCCATAATAACAATAACAAGTTATTTTTTCTTTATTGTTTGAACTATTTTTATCATCTAATATGAGTATTGAATGTCTTTAGAAAAATTTAACTTTATTTAATTATTCCAAATGTATTCACCTGTTAGTAATAGCACAATATCTCCTGAAATGTTTTAGATTAGTGCATATACTAACCTGTTTCATGTGCTATTGCTAACAGTTGAATGTATTTAGATTAATTAAATAAAGTTAAATTTTTCTAAAGACATTCAATTCTCATATTAGATATTGGAAATATTCCAAACAATAAATAGAACTAAAACACTATCATCACAAATCTTCAGGAAGACAACAAGTTATTTTATTTATATTAAAAGAAAATTATGTAAGAATATGCCACAATAAAGTATGATAAAATTCAGTTGTACATATGGATTTAATATTTCTTTCTATTATTACAAAATATTTAATTAAATATAAATTTTTAAACAAAAAAACTAAAACCCCTCGACTAGCTATATGTAAACTAACCATCAGTAAAGAATGGCCTAACCAATATTCAGCTTTTGATCATGTATAAGCATACCATTTACTGATTCATTAACATGAAGGGTTTGATTTTGTGTATATTAATATAATTTCAGGACAACTATTCTGAAATCACTGTAACTAATTAGAGGCAAAGTCTGAGCCTCATATTTTAATAATCTCTAAATATCAATATAATCTTTAGTCAATATGTGTAAATATAACTTTTTAGTGGTCTGAATAGAGAAGAAATTTGAGCAGAAGCTTACATATTATCAAAAGCTAAATGTAGGTCGGATTCTGTGTTTATATTTATTGATAGTTTATATATAGTTCACTAGGGTTTTCAGTAGTTCCATTCAAATTTAAAATATTTTAATTAGTAAAATTTTTAAAAAAAAATTTTTTTTTAACAAATGCAATTGAAATCCATATAATTGTTTCTGAAGTTTAAGTCAGAGTTGGAAACTAGAGTATCCCATAATCATTATTTATATACCTACATATATATCTCTATATACCTATCTATATAATTATTACTTTTTTATATATTATATATTATACTCTTTTCATATTCTATATGTGGGTATATAGTAATAATTATGGGATAGTATTTATATATAGAATGTAAAATTATATATTCATGTATATTTATATTTGTATTCATGTATTAGTATTGTGTTTGTTATAGTTCTGAAGAAGATTGCTGGGGCAATCGAAACTGTCTTAGTGGGTTGTAATAAAAGCATTGTAAAACAATAATAAAGAGCATAGATGATTTAATATTATATGGATTTGGCAATGCAATAAGCAAAATAAAGTTATAACAATAAGAAAAGGTGGAACTATTTTCTAAAAAGACAGCTATCATGAAATATGTGGAAGCATTCATAAATAATTACATAGTTATGAAGAACAAGAATATAAAGTCTTGCTTTCAGTTACAGTATTACCTGGATGCCAAGTATTTTATATGAAAAGGTAAGATATGTAATTAAATTTTATGCAGAAAGGAAAATCTCCAAGAAGGGAAGAACTCCAGAAAATAATAGCCTTAATAAAAGAATCACTAAAGAAAATAAAAAAAAAATGTTGGAAAATTATATCAAAGGTCTAAATGATTATCACAAGCCTTCAGACCAACACCATATACCCAATGATCAGAAGAATATAATTATAATATTGATATTTAAGAAAGGTAATAAAGAATATATTAGAAATCACTGAACTATTATTATTTCTATTGCAACTCATCTACAATGAACTTTGGTTTTAAATCAATATCCAAATATTGAGAGAAGTTATAGAAAGGACCAATGAATAGGAATTGTCAATCTGCTTTGGATTTATAGATTACGAAAAGGCATTTTCCATTGTGATTGAAGCTTTGAATAATCAAAGTATAGATTAAATTATTATCATATTTGAAAGAATATCAAAATATAATAGCAATGATTAAATGATCAATGTAATACTAAGAAGGCTAACATTGAGAAGAATGTATGATAGGATGACTCAATATTTCCAAGAATTTTTTACAGCAGGTTTACAAGAAATATTTTGTGAATTAAAATAGAAAGCTAAGGGAGTAAAAAGATTATTTAAGTTATTTACATTTTGCAGATGAGGCAGTTGTTTTTGCAAATAATGTTTCAGGGTTTCAGGAAATGCTCCAAGAATTTTCAGATGAAAGTTATAATGTAGGACTAAAGATAATATTCAATGGATTTTCTCAAAAGAAGAAGATAAAGATTGATATTATGAATTAGAAGTTAATAACTACAAATTTTTTAGTCAGATTATTAATATTGGTGAAAACAGTGGATGGAATTTAATAAATAGGAATAGTTTGTAATAAAGAAAAGATTAACGATATTACAAATAAACTATAGTTTAGCACTGTCTTCAACTGGGCAGGTAATGTTCATAGCATAAATTATAAAATTAAACTTTCCTGAAATGCCCTTTTGGTAGAAATAAGTAATTATTAGAAGGAAATATGCCTATGTATTTGAAAATGAATGTTATGGTTTTAACTAGCATTACTTATGGATCTGAGATTTGGACATTTAACAGAAAAATAATACAGAGACTCCAGACCACTCAATAAAATATGGAGAGATGTATGTTGGTAATAATGAGAAGGAAGCAAAAATGAAATATATAAGTGAGACAAGAAACAGATACCATTAATATCATTGAAAGAATTGAGTCTGAAATGGAGCTGGGCTGGACATACTGCTACAAGAAATTATAACAGGTAGACTGTTGTAATTTTAAGTTAACTAGCAAGATATTATAAAAGATTTAGAAAAAGATTAGGTGAGATGGATGGGTGTCATAAAAAAACTTGATGATATGATATAATGAAAAGAGGCTAGGAATTAAAGAAATTGAATTAAACGTGGAAAGATCTTCACTCTGGGGATCAATAATGATTAAAAATAATGGTAATGGTGTGTATATATAAATTATAATGGTTCTTTTGACTTAAGCCATTAGGTCATGGTCACTCTACTCTGAAATTAAATATGTAAGCGATGAATATGCTTGCTGAAGGTTATTTGGTTTTATTAAAAAAATCTCCAAAGCCTATTGCAAATCAGTGCCGGCTGGGCAGAACTGCCTTATATGGTTTAATGCTGGGGTAGAATGACAAGTTTTGGAACTCGAAATTTGTAGATTACAGCCAGCTTTGTCGTCACTTCCGTCACTCGAACTTTTTAGCGACTTAAACCTTTCTATTTTTTTTTTTTATCGTATGAATTTTTTTATTATATATATACTATCCTTATCGCTTATTATTCTTTGAAAATGAACTATCTAATATTTAATTCATATATATATATGTGATAACTGTATGTTTTTAAATATATCAAAAATTGTGAGAAATGGATGACAAGTAAGATCAATGTTATCGCCGACGCTTATCCGATATTATTGGTTGGTTATATATTCCTTTTTGCCTAGATAACAGGTTTTGCCTTTGGGTTAAAAAAAAATCTAATAATCACTAGTTCTAATATTGAAGCCCCCTCCCCCGTATGCGTTTCATTTTTTGATTTAATCTTATGATGTTTGTAGATTTCACTTTCATATTGTAGATTCATATTTTGAAATTAAATGTCACAAAGGAATGTTTGTTCGCTGTGATTTATCAAGTTTCTTATCTGCCCAGTATGGATTTCTTATTAGAATTTATTGCAACAATCTTATTTGCATCCCTTCCCCTTTAATGTCTTATAAACATTTTTCCCCCTTGGATGAGTTGGGGGGAGGTATTAGGAACAGAAATTGAGGCCTCTATTAAAATTTAAGCCTGCAGGTATACCATATTTATACTGTCTGGCACGGATTTTTGAAGAATGAATGGTGAGTACCTTATGTATATTGAGAAATAAAGAACAAATCAAATAGAATAGTAATTGATAATTATTGTGTGTGCATGGCCGTCTTCTGTTATTTGAAGCACGTTTTAAAGAAACACACTAACACGTGCTTCGATGTGATAATTATATAGTTTTGCCTATTAATATTTAGTAAAACATGGCAGTTTGTCATGTAATTAAATTTTCAACATTATATTGGAAAGAGGGGGAGGGGGTTGATTTTCTATAAAATTCTGATTCAAAGGGCGGCCTTCGTTTGCGATAAGATTTCATTTCTGGAAATATATATTTAGAAAAATAATGATTATTTAAAGCATTAATAATTAGGTTTATTTGAAACTTTTTTTTAGTTTTGTTTTAACCCTTTTAATACCTTTAATATTGTTATTAATTATGACTATAGTTAATTACATTTTATATAATGATAGTAATTGAATTTTTTATTAAGTGGGTTTTTGATTCTTATTTAAGCTTATTACTATGAAAAAGTAAGGTATATATTTTTCCTATTATAATTATTACTTTTATTAGT
Organism: Epiperipatus broadwayi; assembly: GCA_028023455.1. NCBI lineage: Eukaryota > Metazoa > Onychophora > Udeonychophora > Euonychophora > Peripatidae > Epiperipatus > Epiperipatus broadwayi. The sequence goes on from JAQFVV010000511.1 coordinate 49,205, forward strand.
GACTTAACTTCAGTTTAAGACCTTCAAGCCAGATTTTAAATGAGCCTTTATATATTTTACCCCTCTTCCCCTGCATTTTTTTAAAACTCTGGTTATGTCAATTTCAAAATAAGTGCGGCAAATAAAGTTTGACTTTTATGAGTTATATCCCTGCCTGTCATGGTTATACTGAAAATATCTTTTCTGAAATTGATAAAATTTATGTTGCCACTGTATGATTTGGAAATAAAAGGTATTTGAGAATTTATTTTTTCTAGGAGTCGTAAAGGGCTTCAGGACATAATGATCCATGCATTAAACCAGTCAATATTCCCGACTTCCAAGACTCCTGCATTTATAATTGATTGTTAACACAATAAATACATGTATGTATATAACTAATTACTAATATTCAATATGCTCATTAAATATTGTGTAGAGTATAAACAGGTAAAGCTATGGTAACAGTAAAAGCAGGAAAACATTAAAGATAAAGTTCCCAATAAAGAGAAAAAAAACTTTAATTAAATTAAACTGTTATACAATTTTTTTTTTCAAGTGAATAAATTCTAACAAAATAAATCAATAATAAAAAAAAATAATATAAAGTATAATTAATTTAATAAAATAAAATTCAAAATCCATTTTATAGAATGTTTAAGGAAAAAGAATGGTTTCTACTTAATTCTCTTTCCCAGGTGTTGTGTTATATGGGTTACCTGTACTTTTATTTTGTATCAAACTACAAATACAATATTTTTTTAGTTTTACAAAATTTATCAACTTAGAATCGTTAAATTTTTTCTGACATCAGCGATCAGAAATTCCTGCAACTCCATAGCCCTCTTTTAATTTGATACTTTTATGATCTGAGCTTGAAAATTTTCAGATAATTGAAAATTTTTAAGTAAACCCAATATATTATTTAGGTAGATAATCCCTAAACAGTCTACTTAATTAATAAATGAGTTTGTCACTAATTTTATTGTAAGCCAAACCTTTTACCAAGTAGTCTCTGATTAATTTGACATACCACATCATTACTGCAGTTTTCCAGTATTTACACAGATATACTAAGGAAGTCTTTTTGTTATGATGAGTTTTTAAAACCATTATTTTATTTTTCTTGGATATGACTTATAATACAATATTGCACATTTAAGATTGATATTCCTCTTAGTATTATCCTTCTGTCAAAACACCTGTGTGATTAGTGCAATGGTAGAATGACATATTCTGGAACTCAAAATCCAGAGATCATCATTCTGGTTCTGTCACTATATATGCCCCAACTTTTTGTGAACTATTGAGCAATAAGTCTCTTGATTATTTTGATTTATTTTAATTGAAATAATGATCTATTGTATGAATCAAGCTGGGAATAAATTTTGAGGAATGGGGTAGAGGGATGGGGAGAGATTATATTAACTAGCACATTAATACATATAAAGTACATCATTTAAAAATGGCAATAATAGGCCTTTGGTTTGCTTTTCTCTTCTTCAGCTATCTGTAGCATATTTTTCCAGATTTGCCCTCATTTGACATTAGAAAGTGAAATTAAAATAATATTTACTTTTTAGTTCAAAAAAGTCTGAAAAGGTCAGTATTCTACAGAGAAAATGTTTTTCAAAGGAACCAAAAGATCTGCCCCCTAAATGCTGATTGATAGAATATTTGAAAAGACAATTGCAAAACTGCTTGTAAACTCTTCTTTGATTGTTGTTAGTAGTGAGTAAAATAATTATATATTTTTCATAGTTTCATTAAATATTTATGATTATTTTTACAAAATATTTGTGTAGTAATTATTACAAACTAAGTATTTTTTGTAACTTCACTTAGTTTTTTTTTTCAAATGTGTTTATTTTAAAAAATAATAGTTAAGAAGTAATAATATGTTGGATTATTTCCATCATCTATTAGTAAATGTTGAATGTATAAAAAATTTAAACTTTATTTAAGCTTTTCAAATACAAACAACTTGATCATAATAACACACAAAATAACAACATGGGTTAGTAATTGCACAATATTTTGAATAGTATTATGCTCCACTCTTCTTCAGGTGTTTCTGGATTGACCAATGACAGTATTATTCATAGGAGTTGAACTCACATCTTTAGATTCTTAAATATCGAATTTAAGGCAAACACTCTAACCAATTGAGATATTCTGTCAAAGGAATGGTAGTAATCTGTTAAACACAGTAGTGTAGAACTTTTGCAATATTTTAATAATTATAAATACAATTTTAAATTTTAAAATAGAATTTTATAGCTTTATAATGACTTAGCAATAATTCATTCTGAATTTAGAAATTATACCCACAGATTTTGTTAATTTTTTTTTTTAATGATTTTATTTCTATATTTTCAAATTTCAATATGATTTTTTATGATGGTTTTCAATTGCAAACTTACATTTTTAACAAATTAAGTCCAATTTATTGAATTCTAGTATAGAATATGAGTTTAAATACTGAAATTACTACTAGGAATAACAATGAAAATGTCCACTTGCTGAAGTGATATTTTTTTAATAAAAATTTTGACTACATTTGTCTACTCTCATTTAATATCAATTATATAAAGAATATTAATAACAACAAATCACTCAACTTCTCAAATTACATAATATGGTAAAGAAGAAAAGCTTTTCCTTTTTATGGTATCTACCACAAAGTAATCACAGATTAACAGATGCATCAATGTCCTCATTTCTAGATTGGTTTCTAGGTCTTGCCTTTATCAATGAAGGATGGAATTCTTAGCTGGGAATAATACACCCAGAAATTGGTTTAACTCCATTTAATTTTGAAAGCTAAAAATCAAAAGTTTAAATCAACCTAAGGCTTTGAACCCATGTCAATTCATTTGATCAGTTATGCAGATCTGATTTAATTTAGTAACTATATATTTTAGTAGCTTTTTATTGACTGTAAACGTCTAGTAATAAAATGTTGATAATAACATCAAATAATTCTTGATTTCACATAATGTAACAGCAGCTTCCCACTTCAATGCCATCTATCATAAGCCTTGATGGATAAAATGAAGGTAATGTTGATTGCTGGATGCATAATTGCTCTACTTTACTTCCAGCTATGAATACTAAATCTTATTGTGAACCGAAAAAGTAAAAAACTAGTCTATGAATAGGAATTTAAATTTATTAAACAATCAATTACTCAAGCTGATTATAGATGGTGTTAAATATATATAAGAAATATTATTATATATAATATTCATTCATGCAATATTACTTATCCAGATTTATTTTACCTGATTCAAAAGTTATACTGTTTTTTTTTTTATTAATATCCAATAGCAGTTTTGAATGTCTAAATAATCAGTTGCTTGACCAATCAATGGTATTTAAATTCTAAAGATTACAGGTTGACTGAATGAGTATCAAAATTTAGAAAATGATCTATAATTAGATAGGGAGGTCATTATTCATAGTTATAACAAAGATCATATAGGGAATGAATAAGCATTCTTTCTGATTAGTATTTGTAAGCATTGACAGTCATATGTTGACTCTGGAATTCAAGATCCATGAATCATGGATCAGTTCAGTCATTTTTAATGCTAACAAACCATTTCAATTTTTTTGTCATGCTAACAATATACATGTCTTCACACATGAAAAAAGCAGATGGAGTTTTTTAAAGTAATTTTTTAAAATAAAGTTGCGGGGGGGGGGGGTAATAAAAACAATACCTGTCCAGTTTTGCAGTGCAACAGTGTCTGACTTGAGAGCAAAAGGTTCCTGAATCTAAGCTTGATGACATGATCTCTACAAGTAACGAATAGATCAGATTATTTTGTTGTAATAGTTATTGTAATGTGTCACTTTTTTCCTTCTCCTATTTTATTTATTAATTAAGCAGGATTTCCTGCATATTTTTGTGCAATCATACAGGGATGTACTTTGAAGATCAAGGTCTGTAGGCCACGGCTCCAGCTATGTCATTTATAGAGCTCGACCTTCTTATGAACTCCGAAGCAATAAATTATTTTATTATTTTGGTCCTGTGTGGCTTAGGCTGTGATATAGTAGTGCACTTTGGAAGTCTTCGGATTGTAATTGCATTTCTGCCACTTCAGTATTTAAACTTCTAATGAACTCCTGAGCAGTAAATTTACTCGATTATATTGTTTCAAATAAGTATTTTCTCTTTCAAATAACATTCTTCCACTCTAGAAATATTATTATTTAGCAATGACGAGTTAAAGAAGGAAGTTTGTTTCTTATTGTAAATCTATTAGCAATAAATAAAAGTATGAATGTAAGTACATTTTAATGTTTTTAATTTGTATACACATACGCGTGCGAGACAGTATTTATAGTAGAATACAGATAAAAAGTAAAAATTTTAAAAAATAAAAATTTGATTAGTAGATATTAAATAAGAAATAAAAATCTTCTTGATCGTCTAATAAAGCAGATATACTGTGTGCGGTGTTATATGTTGTGTTTCGAAAGTAAAGCAAACTATTGTCTTCGCACATCTTATAACAACTTCAACTCTCTTCGTTTAAAATAGGCAGTGTCCAATCAATAACTCTTTTTACAAAAGAATACGCTACTTCTTGTTTGTTTTAATGATTTTATTAATCTGTCGAGAGAAAAAGAGCTTTAAAATATATATATTGTGCAGTTTGAGAAAACAGTCTATTGATTACTTGAAAAATATTCGAAATTGTGAAAACATTTTTATATGTTTCTAATAATAAATTGGATTGTAATACAGCCAATAAAATATATGTGTATCTTCATGCAGACATGCGTTTTTTTCTCATGAACATGTTTCGATCGTGTAGATTATTCATGTCTGTAAACGCACCGCAGTAGCGGCAACTGAATTGATTATTTCAGAGCGTAATTTGTTCTATATTTCTCAAAGAATGTATTCACGCCCTGCATGGTTTAATACAGTGGTAAGAGTGTCAGATCTGGAGCGTAAGTTCTTCGAATCGATTTTAGTTGTGGTTTTTTCGAGTAATAAAGTCATTCGATTATTTATTTATTAAAAAGTAGTCGAATAGTTTTATTTGTCGAAAATTCGTAAGAAGTTCGAATGCCGGAAGTGCTAATCTGAATGTTCGAGTACCGGAAGTGCTAAACTGAATTCGATCCGAGAACTGTACATTTCAAATCGTGCGGTATATTCACGAGATTTATCTGACCTATCCATGTCATATTAAGTCACTTTTAGATCATTTTTAAACATCTTGTTAAAAAGACAACTGATACTTAAAAGCAATCTAAGATCTAATATTCTGATTAAAAATAAAGCCAATCATTCATAAATCCTGAAGCTGCAATATATCTTATGATTCCATTTTATTCAGTGAATAACAACTATTTCTTCTATCCTAAAGAAATATATTTATTCAATCTTTTTTTTTTTTAAATCATTTACCGTATAGAATGTGTGTATATTTTAGACTTCTAAAGAATATTTTATTATTCAAATATTTAGTAAATTCCTAGAATTCAGTTTATTGACAGAGCCACATTTTCTGAGGTTCCATTATAAAAAAATCTCTATTGACTAAACCAATGAATTTATTCTTAATTATATCATATTATGATGTATTCATTTGTACTGAAAGTTATTAAAGTCTGAATTTAATCCAAACAGATGCCGAATGCTAGCATAAATGTCTCTCAATGTTATTTTGAAATCTGTAGATTTAATTATGTTTAATTTTGTAATGATGTTATCTTTTGTATGTTGAAGAAGAGAGTGAATTATACATTAGGGTGTATTTACTACAGTAAATCACAAATAATATGAATATCAATGCTCTAATAAATAGAGTATTTGATATTAAAAAGATTAATAAAATCATGTGAATTGTTTGTGCTTCTTAGTATATTTTTTATTTTGTCTTGTAATTGTTGTAATCCATTACATTTTTATAGAAAGTGATTCATATAATTCTTTTCTCTGTAGTAGAGGAAGTCACACATATCATTAATTTGGGTGAGCCTTTTTTGATACATTAACAATTGCATGGTTAACAAGTAGCTCACATTAAATTTTAGTTAAAACCAACTTTTTAAAATTTTGCAGAAAATCTTTATAGTTAAGTTGATCATCTTGTTGCTGTTGTGGGTATATAAAGTTGTTAATTGACCAGTAGGTGAATTTATTTGTAGGTTTTCATATTATAAAAAGTTGATGCAAAAATTTCATATGGTAGGTATATTGGTTATTATTTACTTCACAATTTTGTAGAATATCCATGTTGGAGAATGAGAAATCTTAATGGACATTGCATATAATCTGTGGATAGTATAGTTAAGACCACTTTTCTTATGGGTTTTGTGATATAATGATTAGTATATATTCAAGACTTGGGTTTGAATCCTAGGTTTAACGAATTTTGATTTTTTTTAAAGTTATAAATCAGATTTTTTTTCAGATAGTTTTTTTTTTTGCAGCAAACCTAATTAGCCATTCAACAGCGATTGGTAAATGTATTTTATCCAGAAGATAATAAAAAAATATTATTGTAGCATTAAGTGGCTTTTACAAGTAGGGGAGAGTGAAATGTCATTCTACTATAGACACAGAGGTCATGGCTGTCTTTTACCATACCACTGCTCTAATATAATGACTATATTTTATTTAGCTATATGGAAACCATTTTTAATTTAGTATAGAGAAATAGGGAGAAAATAAAAAAATATTTTGTCAATTGAGTGGAATTGTCTCTATCTTGCTTTATTTTGATACTTAAATCTCACATGATTGTACAAAAAGTAAAATTCATTTATCCTTCTTTGACTCTTTTAATATTCTTCTATATATATGTTTAGTATTGTTTTAAATCATCTTACATCTACAAGCTAAAATTACATTTAGCAAATATTATTATTAAATGCTGCCAATATTTATTTTTGGTGATTGTATAAATGGCATTTTGCTTTATCATAAAATGTTCAAAATAGGAGTAGGTTACCATTATTTTCAACCATAGTAAATTGTATTCAAATTTATGTGTATAATTTTTCAAGTTCTTTTTAAAAAAGCTATCTATCTCAATCATATTAAAGAGACATAGTGGTAAACTAATCAGAAACTATTTCACAGAAACATTTTTCCTTGATGACAGCAATAAACGATTAATCAAAAGTATTAAAACATGAGAATCATATTTCTAATGACTGATTTGGATATATTTATTATGATAGTATGAACTTATTTATGGCACAATCAAGCCAAAAACATTATTGTGATAATTCATAAGCCAGATTCTCAAATAATTATTTAAAGAAACTTGAAAAGAGCTGTCCTTTTTTATATCAATATCAATCTAGGCTGTAATTTATTAACAGGCTCATTGAAATTAAATGCTCATTTACACTGGCATTCAAGATCTTAAAAATGGGTTGAAACCAGTTTCTACCATGTGTCAATGTGGTGTAAAAGTTATCAAACTATCAACATGGATATGGAGACTCGGATGTTGACACCTCTATAAAAATACAGATATATTATTCATTAACTGAGATTTTAAATGCATATTTAGGTTAGGGATAATATCTAGTTTAATAAATGATTAGTGATAATTTTTAATATATTTACATAAAGTGATTTGTGTCAAAGTTATGAGTGCAGAAATTTTGATCCTTATAAATCAAACTGAAATCATTTACTATTTATAAGTACTAAACAAATTATGACATATGTAAGAAATTGTGAGTGCCAATTTAATCTGAAATGTGCATTTTGGTGTCATTTATCTTTAGAAATTTGCTGCAGAATGCAAGTTTTTAGATATGAATGCTGCATATTTTTATTTTTATTATGTAATATCAAGAATATGTCAAAATTGAAAATTTACAGCTCTACTCCTACTCCATGAGTAAGAAGCATGCATCTTTGTGTAAGGAAAAAATCTTAGCACCCTGCCCTCCATTGTATGAAATGAAATTTGTAAGTTAAAAGGCATTTTTTCCCAGTACTTCTACAAGAAAAACTTTCAAATATAGCTTTAGTCATTTAATGGGTTAGATAAATATCTTATGTGATTTATTCATTTATTTCTATAAAAAAAAAAAAAAAAACAGAGAATAAAACACATGCTAAAATAAAACAAATTAATGTTTAAGAAAATAATTTTTGAAACAATAATTAAATAATACTTTAAAACAAAAATATTTATTTAGTAAATTTGTATTTTTTTATTTTTTCTTTCAAAAGTTTTCATATTATTTTTTTGGACAATTCTGCACAATTGATAGTAGCTATAGGAAATATCTGCTAATAAAATAATTTTTTAAATATCCAATATTTAAAAGAATCACCACACATACCCATGAAAACATTGCTCTACTCCTCTCTCTTCTCAGCCGGATCTGATATTATATAATAGTATTATGTACAACTAGAATATGATTCTTTGGAATGCTTTACTTTTGAACTCCATTTTGCATAGCAAGGAGCAAAGAGAGCTCCAATTTTCTTTCTGAATCAATATTTAGATCAGCTTTAATCAATTCATTAAAAATAATTCTTGAATTTGTTTGAAAACTCATTGAAAATCTTTTATGTTTTAACTTATTCATGTTTTCTACTAACAGAATTATATTTCTTCAGTAATAAAATATTTATATCATTATTTAATGTTTTATGTAATGTTATTTCACTATTAAAACTATAATTTGTTATATATATATATATAGTCCAATATTTTAAATTTTCATACTTATATTGTTTATTGATATAACTTTTATATTTTATTAGGACCATCAAAATAAGTCAATTTTAAACAATATTGTTGATATAACTCTTACATAACATTAACACTTTCATGGTAAAAACTTCTTTGCTTTCAAAATCCACTCATTATTTTTAAATCAGAACTTCTCAGACACAAAACATGTTTATGTTTTCTATTAACAAAGATAGTTTCACTTTTTTTTGTTCAATAACAAAATATTTACACTACTGTATTACATTTTTAATGCTTATTAATAAATACTATTATATATATATTGTACTTTATTATATAGTTTGACAATTATGGATTTAGCCAAGATTTATTAAGGAAAAAACTTTATAATTTTCATTATTAGATTGTTTATTTAATACATTTTTAGAATCATTAAAAATGTCTTGCACTTTATTTTGTTTATTCATAGGTTATGTTGGATAACTATAAAAGAAATCAAATAGATGCATTTTTTAGACTTTGTCAATAGTGCAATTATGTAGGGGGTTGCATTAAATAATATCATTACTGTGGAATTTGTTAAGAATTAAATATCTCAGCATACAGTAATATTTTTTTAAAAATTATGGCTTTTATTCATTCTGTTTTCCTTAGATTTGAACTATAATATGGATTGTGAATCAATTATGAGTTTTTAGCTAAAGAATGCATCCAAGAAAAGATAATACAGCATCTAAAAAAAAGTTAATATAATTGTTATTAAAAATAGGAAAAGCTATTTAGTAAAATGATAATATAATATAATAAAAAAGAAAGATAATATTATTTAAAAAATTTAACAAAACACAACACCAGAATTGATCCCAGAACTAACATTGCAAAGGCAGCCAGTCTATCAAGTACATTTAAAGTCTGTAAAATATTATTGATAAAGATAATTTTATCATATGCAGAATTACTGTAATTATAAAGCCATATTTTTAAAATGTTTTATTTTTAAATAAATTATTAATAATAGGTTGTTGTTTTTTTCATATGTCAAATGCATTGACCGGAAAGTGAACCCAGGCGAGCTGCTTGGAAGGTAGTTATGCTAACCGCTAGGCTACCAACACTTGACAGAAATATAAATTAAGATATTTGAAGAAAAATGATTGGGAAATCTAAACATTTTATTTACATATAAATTTTATTAATTATAGTGACTAAAAAGCATCCCTCTGTTCAATTTTATGCAATGGTAGACTATATGTGAGATATATTCCAAGGCTGAGAAATTGTTGCAAGATGTTTAAATAAAGAAATATTCCTCTTATATTTAAATAATAAATATTTACTATCAGCATGTGTTTCTAAGAATAAAGTGATTTGAAATTTAAACATTTACATATAAATTTTATTAATTATCATGACAAAATGGCATCGGTCTGTTCAGTTTAGTATAATGATAAGAGTATATATGTAGTATATTTTAAGCTCCTTCCTAGAAATTTGAAGCTGGGTAATTGTTACAAATAAGTTTAAGTAAAGTATTTTTCAAATTTAAATAAAAAGTATTTATACTCAGATTATATTTGTAATGCAGAAATGATTCAAAAATGTAAACAATTTTATTTACATATGAAATTTATTAATTAGCTTTGCATATAAGTGCACCTATGATGAAGCACCTTTGTATTCCACCTGTATATGGTGGTCCTTAATATATATATTTTACTTTTTATTGCATTTTATTTTTTGCTTTTTGGTGCATTTATGTGAATAATATTTCTGTATTATTTTCCATTTTTTTATTTTATGACATTCACAAATTAAAAATGAAAGTTTAAATACAATTTAATACTGCTAGATAGCTGTAATGTAAAGAGTACCGAATCCCATATAAAATTTCAAATTTAATTCTTTAGCTAATTTTTTATTAAAACTGTTTGTAAATTCTAAAAACAAAAGTGTTGTCGAGTGTTGGTGGGCGAGAGGTCAGCACAGCCGCCTTATAAACAGTTGTCCCGGGTTAGCGGGTTTGCTTCCCAGCCAATGCTATGTCACATGAAAAAAAAAAAGGAAAAAAATGTATTGTCATTGAGAATACACACACACACACATATATATATATACTAATTTCAATGAGAACCAAAATTAGCAAGTGGATGAAAACTGAATTTCAAGATTTTATCAGGCAGACAAAAAAAAAACATATAAAAGTTATAGATTAGAAAAAAAGAGATTTAAAATGTTTATATATAAATAAAATTGTATTTATAATACTGAAGATGTTATAAGATGTTTAAGACAGTGATGCATTTTATTTAATTTTAAATATAGAATTCAATAAATCTACAATATTCTTTATATAGGTAAATAATGATTTCTCTCATTTTTTTTTTTTTTATTCTACTCATGATTAATAATGTTCCATTTTTAAAAATTACAGTCATTGTTTAATCTTAATTTCAAATATTGGAAAGACAAAACCTGTTAATGGCTTCTAAGTTATATTTCCAACAATTAGTTCAGTTAAACATCTTCATAGTTCTTCAAATAATTGAGAGGAAGTGAGTTCATTTTGTCAGATTTGATGTTCTAGCACTTCTTGCAGAAAATGAGCATGAACTTCATGTAGAATTTGCAAAGCTTTGAAAAGGTTTGGGATAGACATAAATGCAAATAAAATCAATAAAATGAAAGTATATAGTGAGACCATAAAGAATGTTGAACAGATGATTATATGACATGCATTGCAATGCATTAAGGATTTGTGAAGCTGCTTAGCTATTACTGGAAACAATGATAAAGAATTAAAATGAAAATGCAATTATTAAATACATTTCAATAAGTTTGAAAAAGTTGTTTTATACTTTATTAAAAATACACAAAATAAAGGACTTAGTAAATATTTGCTTGTATACCTTTATATAGAGCAAAAACTTGGACAGTTAGAAATAATGGTGATAAAAGATTGAAGACTTCAGAGATGTTACTTAACTACCTAGTATTTATTTTCTATATCAGTCTTCTAATGAAGTCAGAAGTCCAAATCTCATCTTCTTACAGTAATGTCAAACATAATCTTGTCATCCTTCTTCTATCTAAATAACTTATGCAAATTGTTGAACATCCTTGATAAATAAAGTAAGGAATATTTAATCCAGATAAAGAATTACTTTGGTAAAACCATGTTTCCATGTGTACAACTACATCAACAGCTTTAGGTTTCCCTGTTTATCTATCTTCTAATCTACCATTAATCTATGTCCAAAAAATTTTATTTTTGATGAAGTGATAATAGATTATCTTTCCAAGATGTATTATTTTATCTATGCTAAAGCATCAGTGAGTACCAACTTCAACATTCCTTAAACTGTCTACTACAATCCTACCATCAAGTACCTGTTTTAATTAAAACATTTTTTCTGTGCTCATTAAATTTGGAACTAGAAAATTGTTGACATTTTAAACAGTATAATGCAGTGTCTTACTGAATTAAATATTTTGTTGTGTGTTTTATTCCGATATCTCAGTTTTGTGGATCAGTAAATGTATTATATGCATTTCAAAAATGTTTTCTAGTATTAATAATGTTTTGAGTGCACAAAGCACATCACAACTTCCATATAACAAATTTATTACAGATGCAATGCACTTCATTATAACTACTTCTTTATTTGAGAGCAAAATTAAATACCATGGCACCTACTTATTGACCCATCCACCAAGCTCAGAAGAAACTCTTAGTCTAATGTCAGATTTCAGTAATCGATTTATTTTTAAAGGGATCAAGCTTTAGTTCTAGATCCCCAAATATTTGGACTTCCCATTGATTTTCAAATATCTTTTTTATCAGCTATGATGAAATTCTTTCAGGTTCAGGTCATATATTTTCATATAGCCAGGAAAAAACAAGTGTGAACTTTTATTTTGCAATGCACTGAGCAGCAAAAATGTAAAAATATCATCCTTACAATCACACATTGCCAAGTATCTTCCTTATGTGCACTTGTTATTTGAAGAAAGGGCTCTTCACAATCTCACAACTACTACTTTTAGTTTTCAGTATGTTTTAAAGTGCTTGTTTTGTTTTTAATTTCATTGTTCCTAAATTCTAATCCCTTTTTCAAAAATAAAATTAAAAAAATTAAACTTAGCAAGATCCAATTCTGACTTTACCTGATATTTTTTCAGTTACATGGAACTTTCACTGATGGTTTGCAAATTGTGAAATCTGTCAAATGAATTAATTGCCTATTTGTTGGAGTTATTTATCTTATTGTCACCGAAATTCAAATGGAAATATATCATCTTTACCATAAATTTTATATATATAATTATTTTTCTTTTGTTTTGTTGTTGTATTCTCTCTTCCTCTTTTACACTTAAATTAGTATTTATGATAATGTTGTGGTTTTGTTCATATTTAATCTAGGTTTTGTTTTTTATTCCTCTAGGTGTTTTTTGTTACTATATTATTTTTTATCATGAAATTTAATACTCTAATTTCTAAATCGTCTACATGAATTATAATATCTGAGTACAATACTTTTTTATATAACCTACATGCAATAACTTCTTTGTATAAATGGAGAGGGGCTAGAGATCAGAGAAGGTGGATTGAACTTGGAGAAACCTTCATTCTGTAGTGCATCGATAATAGTTAAAAATGATGATGATGATGATGATGTAGTTGTAGGATTACTAAATTTACGCCAAAACTAAAAAAAGATTATAAAATGTGTGTACATGTAGTATATAACAAAATTCCAAAATTATTGAAAAAAATATTTTTTTTTTTGTATAAAGTGAAAGAAGAATTGTTGGGAATCTATTAGCGGCAATAGAATTATGGAAGATATTTTGGAAGAAATTATAAAAAGTTTGAGAAAAAATGATAAAAGGGAAAATTTGATTGACAATTGTTAAGAAACATAGCAAAAACATGATATAGTCTAGTGTAATAAATAGGATATAATGTTTTGGCTGATGTCTAATGAATGAATCCACCTCTGCACTTACCTATTGACCCTATATACACACACATAAATACCGTAATAATTATTATTAATCACTTCTCACTGTAGAAATTATGTCATATCTAACTCAGATATACGTTTTAATCTGAGGGGAAAGGAATTTGACACCTTTAGGTTAAATTATAATAGTTTTATATAGTTAACTACTAAGATATGTAAAAGATTGTGACGTGAACACCTTGGGCGTTATTTAGTATTTTTGATGTGTTTATTCATTTGATTAAAGTATATATACGATACAAATTGAAAGATATAAGTATATTTAGGATATGTGTGTATGTTATAAGACAATGTCTTTAATACTGTTGTTGTTTATATTTTATTATTTTTATAGATAAGAAGGTTACCCATTTATGGAAATGCATTCTTGTCTTTAATATATTCAATATAACCTTATGTCAGAATAACTTCACTATATTTCATTTATAGGTAGGAAACAAACCTCAAAACTTTTCAATTTATTTATTTTTACCCGACCTTTATTCCAATATTATCAACAAATACGTAAACTTAAAGTTCCTAATGACATACAAACAACCAAGAGGGATTGATTACAAATTTTAAATTCTTTATAGATTTCTTCATAAACTTATCTACCTACACCATGCACTTATTAAATATAAATAACATTTAGAGAAGATTTTATGTTAAAGAACTCGGCCAAGAATTTTTTTTAAAAAAAAAGAATTTGTTTAAGATTAATAAAAGAAAAAAACAACGTAATTTTATTAGGTTTCTTCTTTGGACTGAGAAGAATCAAATAACGGATTGTTTATAAAAGATAATCATTCTGTACAGTTATTAATTACGATGTCCAAACAAGAGAACTCTTTCTTAAATTATAGAAACTTGAAACAAATACATAAATTTTTATTTAATTAACCTTTCAATCACATTTATAAGCTGATATATAAATATAAGCTTACAGCTTTGATAGTCCTGAGAGAAGTTAACCCTTTTTGGTCCTGATTCTATTACTTAACCTTTACACAATCTTGGGCCAGTGTTAGAACATCACTTATGTATATTTTAAGACTTTATTTAACTGTTCCAAATAAAGGCACTAGCAGAGCAGATTGGAGTTTAAAAGTATATACTTAGCTCATGGTCAGTGCTGAAATTCCTTTCTTTTATACTTCAATTGCGTAAACTGTCTCAGACTCAGTTGCGATAAATGAACACACAATCAGCTTCAGTTTCTTTCTTAATCGTTATCGTAAAGTTAAGTGCATTGTGGAGAGTTCCTACATCTGTTATCCTTTTTTTTTTTAATTTCACTATTTGCTCTCTGAGGCGTTAATTTTTTTTTTCAGATTATATAAGTTACTTTATTATACAAAGGGTCAAAAAAAAATTTTAAACTTTGAAATCAATTTTCTCGTTTAGTCTTGATTTGAACTCAGCTAATGTATACTAAAATTTTTTTTTTTTTGGCATTGTCTAGAGAAAGATTACTCCATCTTCAATCACGTGCAGCAATGCATTAGTTATTGACATTCATTGGTCATGTTTCTAATTATTGTACTTTAAGACCATATTCCAGCACTGCTATTTGCACATTGTGAGAAATATCCAGAGACAGGCCATATCTACTTGAGAAAGGCGAATCCTTTACTTTCTAGCAGAATACATAATTCATCTTTACATCTTTTGCAAATATATATATACATAGCGTCACATACGAGTTTCATTATACAAAGATTCAGACAAAAAAACAAACACTAAATGATCATCAAGATTGACTTTTAAACGAGGAAAAATGGAAAGAAAACTCATTTTCCCATTATCTTCTACATCTCACTTCGTCTCTTAAATGCATTTTAAAAAAACTTGTAAATACAATTCATTATTCAAAAACTGTTTTCTAGATAATTTTATTAATATAATAGAAGCCTGTATTTTTTCATCAAAGAATTTATTAGCACTTGAAACCATGAATCCAACATCTATTTATGGTGTTTTCTTTACCTACATTTTTCTTACCATTCATTAATCCCATCTGTCCACAACTTTCTGTAAATTTTTTCAATAACATATTTTTTTTTACTTTTTTGTATTAATTCTTTATTTCAGACTCTTCATATCTCTCCAATTCTCAATTTGCAGCCTATTTTTTTAAATTCCAAAATTTTTCTCACTGACTGTTTTTGTTTATGACTTTTTATCACAACATACAATATAATAATTCAAATTTACATAAATAGCCCAACTAATTTGTTTAGTAATCTCTTGTCTTTTTATAACCAGAACCTTTGCACCACTTGTAAATATAGTCTTGCTGTGTATTTCTAATTTTATTTTATTTTCACAATCAAGATCACAAAACTATCTGCATCATCTAGTATTTTTGATTAATTTGTTGTTTTCATTTTCTTTTTCTAAAATGGCCACTGTTTCTATTTTGATTGAGTACTTATATTTCTTTGCTGTCTCATTTAACATTCTTAATATGGATTTCAGAGATTTTGTCTTTTTCAATTACTATTATATCATACACATATCTTAAATTATTTATATTCAATCCAATACACTAGTGTTCTTTTGTCCTTCTCTTTGATTGTATCCATCATTCTATCCAGATGTATGGCAGATACTCTTGATAAAATTAGATCTCATTGTTGCATGTCTTTTCCAATTTAAACCTGCTATTGATTTTCAAATATTCTTGTATTTGTTTTTATTTTACTATGTATAACTCAAATACTACTCTATATAATTTAAGAATTAACATATATTAATATGAACAATTCAAAACAAAGCAAAACTCTCTGTATAATAGTGCCATCTTGTGCTAACAAGAGCAATCACTGGATGCACTACTATATGGAGAGTTTTGAATTGTTTAATAACAATTATGTGCTAGTATGAGATAGTGATCATGTGATATATTAATATGGTTAATTTATGCATTTAAAACATTTAAAATGTCTCCTAAAAATAAATACAGTTCTAGATTAAAAATTAAATGGAAGTTAATGATCAATAATAATAAAACAGATATGTTTGATTGATATATATATAATAGAAAATCGATTTACATATGTAAATAAATAATAAATTTAACCTTTCAGCATTAGTATTGATTCATATAACTTGGAGCCAATTAGATGTCAATACTACACAGCATTCAGTTTGCTGTTTTAAGAGTTTTACCAATAGCTTTTAACTTAAGAGAATCATTATTTGAGTTTTCTTTTAATCTTTTCTCCTCTGCATCACAAATTCTTTCTTCGATCAATAAGACATCACATTATCTTTGCTTACATATATTGCCATTTATTACTAATTTTTTATTCTACCTACTCTTATGACTTCTAGTGTGAGCTTCAGAAATTAATGGATCCCAGGTGATAATCATATGATATACTATTGGTATTGTAGCAATTTGGCCAAAGAGTAAAGTTGATAAAGGTTATAAAAACTAAGGTCATCAAAACATATAGAAACTAAACCAATTTTAGGTTTATATAAGTATGCAAACAAATAGATTTAGATTAAAAACATTAAAAAGTTTTTTCAATTTGGGCTGATAGCTTAATAAACAACAAAAAAGTAAAGAAGTAGATGCCCAAGGAAATGTGCATTATATCCTAAAGATCCATGTGAACCATTCAAAAAAAATTCAAAAAGCTCCTCCCCAATGACAGTCATATGCTAGAAACCCATTTGGAAATATTTGAATGTAACAGCAGTAATTAGATAAGAAGTTATTAAGCTCTACCATCTGACATCTATTGATTACTAAAGTTTTATAAAGTGGTAAAAAGTCAAGAGAATAAAAGAAATGCTTTCTTTACTTGAGAAATGGAATTTTTTCTGATGTTTAACTCCATGCCATATGTGATCTGATATAAAAATAGAGTCAGTCCTACTTGTGTTAAAATAAATCTAAAGTTCTTCAACATCTCTCAAGAAAATCTTTCACTGATGCAGTTTTATTAGTTTTCCAAAATTCAAAAGACTGATGATATCACAAATCTACATTTTACAATGTCCTTAAGGCAGAAAAAAGGGATTTGTTGATATGTGACACTTTCTTATAGTTGGGTGCAGGATTTGTGAGAACATTATCATATAGCAATAATAATAATAATAAACAGATGTTTATTTTAAAAAAAGACTATTCTAACTCCAAAAAAGAAAAGAATGGGGAAAATGGCATTAAAAACAAACATTGGTGGCCTAGTGGTTAGAATAGCTGCCTTCCAAGCAGCTGGCCTGGGTTTGCTTCTGAGTCAATGCTTTGACATATATAAAAAAAGAGTTTTGCAATGATTATATAAATCAATCTGTGAGCCACAAATGCATTCATGATTTGGATATGATGTATTATTTTTCTGTTTATTTAATATCTTATGATGTTGTTTTTATTCAACAAAAAACTTCTCTTTCTGAAATACTTCAATACCATGTGTAATTGTAAATATAGGGGATTTGAACTCAGACTTTCAAGCCCCTTCACTATCCACACTATCTCATACTACTGATACACATGACCACACAATGCAGAAAAGATAAATAATCACCAATATACATATTTCATGCTAAACTAGCACTCATCAGTTGATCCAGATTACCATCTCCCATACATGATGAGTCTGAAAATTGTTTCCAGGTATGTTAGTGATTATATAAGAGTAGATTCTGCTACCTGTAACTGAAAAAATAACTCATGTATGAAGTAATTGGGTAATATTATGAATTTGCTACATGATAGTAAATTTTGGTGATGGATTGGAATGCTGAGGAAGATGATATTATTGATTATGGCTTAGAAATGAAAAATGTAAAAGACTGTTACATTTTTGCAGGGAAAATAATATTGCAATAATATATTACTTGGTTTAGAAATCATAAAAGAAAAATTTGATCATAGAAAACAACAGGTAATAAAATATGAAAAAAAATTTTTTTTCATCTGTCATAGCATCGTCCGGGAGGCGAACCCACAACTGTCTGCAACCAACTACTTGCTTGCAAGGTGGCTGTGATGACCTCTTGGCTAACAATGCTTGACAAATATGAATAATTATGTCATTATTAGTAATTTGTTTACAATAGCATTAATAATGTCAATGTTTTTCCCAAACCTGATTCTAATTCTGATTACCTCAATGCAGAATTAAATTCTAACTTTATAAGTTTTAAGAAATTATATTAAATTAAATTACATAAAAGTTTTTTTGAATTTATTGGATAAAAATTAAATAGAAATCTTAGCAAGGTAATAGAATTTAAAACAAACTATTGAAAATACTATAGATTATGAAAAAGTAAAAAAGAAATATTTGAGCTAACCATGAGATAATGAATAAAGTGGTAAAGAAAAAATTATAGAAAATTCAACTGAAACGAATTGACATGTGGATGGAAAAGAGATATAATAAGAAGAAACTGCAGAGTATTAACAGATGCAATTTTGTTTGTAATATACAATTAATCACTTTGAAAAGGAAAAAAATAGATAATGGGAAAAAACAATAATAGAATTAAAAGTTAAGAGAGAGGATAAATATATTTTTAAATTATATGGAGTGAAGCCATTATCCATGTTAATGAAAGAGTGAAAGTGAGATAGTTGAGATGGAATAGAATCTGCAATTACAAAGTTTGAAGTTGTAAAAGATACATCTGAGATGAAAGGTGGTAAATCATGAGGAATTGAAAATTAAGAATCAGAACAAGAAGGGCTGAGGGAATTGTGTTCTGACTAATAGATTTTTTTCTCCCCAAATATTACAATGTATTAAGACAAAATTCTTAATGCAATAAAATGTGAGATTTTAGAACAATGAGTTAATTTTACATGCAATTTAAATGTTGTTGAGAGTAACTGTGTGGGTAACATAGCATATTAATTATGGCATTGTCCAAAGAGCAGAGAATAGGCATGCAAGTCCTTAATGACAAAATAGTAAGAATGGATAAGGATATAGAAAGAAGAAGAGAAATATTTCATGTCACTTCATGGCATATGTCAGTTTTAGTTGTCTTATATGATTTAGGCTATCATTATGTGAGCTTTTTTAATCCATGTGATATCTTATCGGTTTAGCACTAATTCTGGTCAAAGATTAGAAGATCTCAAGATTATTAAAAAACTGAAATTACTATAATTAAATTCAAATAGATATAATTATATAAGCAAATCTGTCTTGGAAAATTTATGGGTTTTTCAACTTGTGCTGATGGCATGATAGTATACCAAATATTAAAAAATGTCTGCCATTGGAAAGATGCATTAGATCCAGAAGGTCCAAATGCACTACTCAAAAATCCAAAAGCTCTTAGCTGATGAAAGTCATAATCTAGAAACTAGTCTGAGGACATTTGTATAGGATAGGACTGAATAAAGTTTTTATAAGCACCATTAGCTGGCATCTATTGATTACTAAAGCTTACACTAGATGGCATAAATGTAGTAAGACAGGAAGAAATTGCTAAATTTATTTAGGATAATGAGAGAATTGTGGGTTCAAGATTTAAAATATAAGAATTGATATTCAACCTAATGATGCTCAAGCATAACAATCACTGGAGCAATTAACCATTTTTTTAATCAATTTTGGTTTGGAATATTTTGAAAAAAAGAAAAGTGTATATTGGAAAGAGAGATAATTATTAGGCATTTGTATATGAATAAAAATAAATTCGTTTCAATCACAATTATATTTTTTATTAATTTAATTTCCTGTAATTTATAAAAATGCAACAGAAATAATTGGATTACATAATGATACTAGGAAGGTTAAAATTGAGAAGGGTGTAAGACAGGGTGACTCCATATCTCCAAAACTTTTTACAGCAGTGCTGCAAGAAGTATTTTGTGGATTAAAATGGGAAACTGAAGGAGTAAAAGTAAACAGAGATTATTTAAGTCATTTAGATTTTGCAGATGATATAGTTGTTTTTGCACACAAAGGAAATGTTGCAGGAGTTATCAGATGAAAGTAAAAAAGTAGGACTAAAGGTGAATGTTAAAAAGTCTAAAGTAATGTTCAATGGATTTTCTCAAAAGAGGAAAATAAAGATTGATTATGATGAGTTAGAAGAAGTTAACAATTACAAATACCTTGGTCAGATTATTGCTACAGATGGAAACAATAGATGAAATTAATCATATAATTAAATTTGGAGTGATTTTAGTAGAAATAACTTAATACTAAAAGGAAATATGCCTATGTGTTTGAAAAGAAAGGTTTTTAACAAATGTGTTTTACCAGTTTTTACTTATGAGACTTCGACACTTACTAAAAGAGTAATACTGAGACTTCAGACCATTCAAAAAAATATGGAGAGATACATGTTAGGAGTAACAAGAAGAGATCGAAAATGCAATATATAGATAAGAGAAAAAACAGGTGTTATGGACATCATTAAAAGAATTAAAAGACTGAAGTGGAGTTTCGCTGGACATATTGCTAGAAAAGATGATGATAGATGGATAAGTGCAATTTTAAACTGGACTCCAAGAGCTTGTAAAAGATCCAGAAAGAGAGCACACGTAAGATGGATGGATGGTTGAAATAAAGAAGTATGTAGGGGTGATATGGAGAAGAGAGGCTAGAGATTGAACAAGATGGATTGAACTTGTAGAGACCTTGAATCCTGAAGTGGATTGATAATGGTTGACAATAATGATGAATGGTAGAAAGGTAACTGTAGAACAAAAAGTCAATGGTTCGGATCAAATCTGTCATTTCTGGTAAAATTTGAACTTCTTATAAACAAACTCCTGAGTAATTATTATTAATTACTAAAAATATCTTTTTTATTCCAATATTTTCAAGTATTTTATTTTTTGTTATGTAAGGATATTTTCAAAGATTTGCTTTGTCAGTATTTGTTTTCTTTCCAATTTTGTAATCTTTATATATATTCTAATGATAGGGATTTTGAGTTTCCTTTAGAAAATGTAATCATATAAATATTTATTAGTAATGGACTTTATTTTTTCCTTTATTTTCTTTTTCTAAACATGAAATGATGTTTTCAAAATATCTTTAACTTTTAAATCATTTTTGTTTTTCATCCCGCCAAGTTTAATCAACAGAACCGAAGCTTAACTTATAGATGATTAAACAATGCGTAACGTGTGAAATTTAAATGAAATTAGGTTTAACTTTAAAGAAATTACTGCTTTATTTTAATGAAGTGGAGCTATGGTTATGTTAATGTGATAATTAAAAAGTGAAAATTAATGGAAGACGAATTATAATGTGAACAGGTATGAAGATTCGTAGTGAGTTTGAAAGTATGACGAAGAACGCATTCCAGTAATGCGAAGGGTGGGAATTTTAGTTGAGGTCTAATTAATGATGATGTGACGATGGTGGAATTAACTTGAAACAAACATCAACAAACATTAGCATTTTATTGCGATTAGGAGAAGGATTGTTAATCTACCGTAATTAATGGTATAGATAAGAAACAATGTATATCAAATAGTCTTTGTATGTGTGTATATGTATATATACAACCATTGTCTATAAAGAGTCTAGTTGGGTTTTTTTTCTCAGTGATGAGATGTTTATTCATCAAAAAAAAAAAAAAACAGATACAGTAAAACAAATGAAATTTCAGGAGCAACATGGTAAGAGGGGAAGGATACATGTAAAAAGGGAATGGGAAGTGGAGAGGGGAAATGGTGTGTAGTCCAGGCCGCTCAGAGGATGGGAGTTGGAGGATTGCCCAAGTGTCTGTGAGGAGTGGAGGTGGGGCTAGTTTGGTATCTCGGTTTTGAGAGTGCGAATTAGGTCCAAGAGCTTTTGATTGACTGAAGGTACTCTCTGGTAGAGCCTAGTTGTTTAGTCGTTAGTATAGGGGAATTGTTCATAAGAAGTTTGCATATTGGAAATGAAAGACAGCTGCAATCCATGGAGTTTGAGTTCCACAGTCTGCAGGAATTAACAGATTGGCTTCCTATCCTTGGTCTTTGAGTTTCAGGGTCTGGTTCATATCTAACATATTGTATACATGTATATATACAGCCAATAGTTTTTAAAGGACCTAGTTGTTTAGTTTTAGTGCATTTTATTATCTTAAGAATAATTCAATGGTTACTGCTTGGGAGTTATTCTTAAGAAATTATGGACATGGCTGTAGTCCAAGGATCTTAAGCTCCAGAATCTTCCAATCTATAATTATATCAAATTATACAAGACAAAAAAGCAAACAGAGTTTCTAGGTAGTCAGTCATCCAGGTACTGAGCATAACATGGTGTAATTCATATTTAGATGGGCTTGAAAATTCGTTTTTACTACAAAGTTGAGGATTTTCCAAAAAAAAAGTTTGGGATTTCTTCAGGTACTTGGCCCATATTCTAGACATCTCATCTAACCACATAATAATATGTAAAAAATTATATAATTGCATTGAAAGGTCTATAACATTCAAGCATTTAAAGGTTGAGGACAGCAGTTCCATTTAATTGAGTGAAATGATAGTGGTTGAGAACTTATAGCTCATGTCAGAGTAACCAAAAGATGGAAGCCTGATGTATAAATGATTATAACATATAAATTAGGTGGTTATCTTAATGTGATAATTAAAAAAATGAAAATTAATGTGAGATGAAATTCTAATGTGAATAGGTATCATAATTTATACTGAGTTTATTGCAGTCTAAAAGTGATATGAAATAAGAATTCTTTTAGTGCAAAAACTGAAAATTTTAATTGAAGTTTAATTTAAAGACATACTTTTACTCAGGAATTCATGTGATATTTAAGTATTCAAATGGCATCTTGAGCATAACAATTTCATTAAATTGCCCAAAATAAAAATTTTAAACTATTTGAGAATTGGTTTATCATGGCACAGGTCAGACATATTGTTTCATATTTAGACATGCAACTATTTTTCTAAAGCTGTACTCTTTGACCACAATTGGTCAAATCGCTATTGATGTGGTGATGACTGTAATATTTGGTCCTGTGCATCTAGATATAATAAATCTACAATTTTAGTCATAGTTTGGCCGGTGAAGATAATGCATTTTATAATTTATCATAGTCAGATATGTGTAAATAGAAGGATTTGAATTCAGGATTTTTCAATCTATTCATCCTCCACTTTATCTTGAGTGGAGGATGAATAGACTAAAAAATCATGAGTTCAAATCCCTCTATTAACATATATTAGAAACATTCAATGTAAGCAAAAGTATATATTGCCTTAGAATTACATAGTCAGTTATGCATAAGTATTACTGCAACTCAACAATATGTTGTTTTTTCTAAACAAAAAAATACTACTTATTAAAATTAAACTCAATAAAGGAATAAAGATTTTTAAG
The DNA here is from genome assembly GCA_028023455.1 of Epiperipatus broadwayi. Taxonomy (NCBI): domain Eukaryota; kingdom Metazoa; phylum Onychophora; class Udeonychophora; order Euonychophora; family Peripatidae; genus Epiperipatus; species Epiperipatus broadwayi. Next base: position 73,202 of record JAQFVV010000511.1, read on the forward strand.
ATAAAATAAATGCTACTTTAATTTTCACTTTTGTAATGTGCCTTCCACTTCTCATTTAAAACTCCCTCAGTCATTGATTATTTTATCATCTAAATTCATTACTATCACAATTTATGATAGTACTTCAGAACATCAACTAGTACTAACAACATTACATTATCTATTTGCTTGCTTGTAAGATATCAAGAGCATTACTTTAGAGACAGTTTAAGTATTCAGTTAATGCTTGATAGAAACTACAAGGTGGCATACAATTGGTCCCCAAAGTTTTTCAAATTATATAGAAACTTATCTGACATCATCACATCTTTATAACAATGCAAGTAAATTTACTCTGGTTTTAAACTCTTAGCTGTTGTTTGGTTATTTATTAGTACAAAGAAATAAAAAGCTGTGACTAGATGCATAAATGCATTAGATCCAGCTTTGAATTGTATTCTTCATTGATGAGACCAAAATCCAGAAAACAATTTGAAGATGGGGATTTTATAGCACTACATAATCTGGTATTTGTTGATTACAGTAGATGACTCTAAAGTAGGGTAGAAATTATTGCTTTTAAAAGCATTAATTATTGTAAATTTTATATATAATGAGTATTTACATGTTGTCCTTTAAGATAGCATATATATGAACCAAACAGTACTAGATAGCAGTGTAGCCAAGTTTTTATTCCCCCTGTAAGAAATGTGCCCAAGTCAGTCTAGATCACCATCTGGTATCATTGATATATTCATAGTTTACATGTGTTGCCTTGGTTGAATGATAAATATTTATTTAGTTCTAAGCTGAGAAAATCATCTGGTTTTTATATCTATATGCACTGACATGTAGTTAAAGATGAAGCTAAGATGAGAATTGTAATATTAAGGTGGCTTAGCACTTTCAAGGAATTTCTATATCCTCATAATTATAGCCAAAGAGTTATCTGGTAAAATGTGGAATGTATAAGCAACTGAAATTGAAAAATATGCAAATGATGAATTAAAAGAGTTCATTTTTGGAAAGGGTGAAGTATGATTCCTTTCAGTTTATATTGTGGATGTTATTAGCTATATACCAGACCTCCTTGATCTTATTTTTGGTGCCATGTTGTTCTATATATGCAATAATAGCCAAGGAAGGTTCAAAAATATAGCGAGTGGACTTCTGGTGCTCAAGAAAAATGGAACTATGCTCCTCCCTCCAAGAAATTTTGAATATCTGTTGTTTACCTATTCACCTTTTCCCAGTATTGGCTATGATTATGAGGATATAGTAATTCCTTAAAAGCATTAAGCCATCTTAGTATTATAATTATCATTTTAGCTTCACTTTTAACTGCATCTCAACACATATAGGTATATTACTGCTTGTTTAAGGGAAGTTTGCACATCTTTTAGTACTATCTGGTTTTTAATATTTTTCCAATATTCTATCAACAACATTATGAATCATTAGAGATCTATTTTACAACAAGATGTCTAAAGCGAAGCTTACATGTCTTAATTTTAGAAAGTGCCATGAAGTGGTTATCAAGTTAAGTGTGGATGTCACAATTTCCTTCAAAGCTTTTAAATAGTATCATTTATAACTTATAACATCACATATTAGTAAAACAATGCTATAACTTCAACTCCTTGGACTTTTTTAATATCATTATAGTTATTCACAAGTATATACATTTATATTTAATTACGAATTTATCATCAGTGAATACATTTCGTAAATTAAATTTAAAAAAAAATTTTGAAAGTTAGTGGAGCACCTTTATCTCTTTGGTGTGGTTTCAATATTACATTTGGAGAGATGGAGACATGAATATTCCTTTCCTCTGATCAATTCCAGAATCAAAGCTTATCATTTCTGCTGATTAATATCACATTACCTCTTGAACTGTAAACTATACTTTTCATTTACATTATTATTTTTTTACAGGAATTCAAATTTTAAAACTATGATTTACATTTAAAACTGTACCGTTTGTACTCATGTTTAAACCACAGCAAGCAATAATCCAGGAAAGAAATTTTCCCATTTTACTCCTGGTTTTCAATATAAAATTTCCACACAAAAGGAAAATAATTTTGGAAGCCTTTTTGTCACTCTGTTTCAGAATTATAAATTAGCAATTATTTTAGTTCATTTGTAAATATTTGCTTTTCAGAAATTTATGGTAGTTTTAAAAACAATGCTTTTACCCATCCTAGGAAGCAAGTATTTCCATAATATATTTCTCCTACATATAATATTCAATGAGTCACTTTTAAACCAATTTGTAGAAGTACATCAAGTTGTTGACAGGAATTATTTATTGTTATTTAGCAAATGCATTTATTTATTTAAAACATCTTATCTATTAACAAAAGGTCATAAATAAACCCAAAAAGATTCCAATCAAGAGATAAATTCAATAATGGCTTGATTAAGCTGTTCAATTCTACTATTATATTCATGGATGTGACAGTTATTAACTATGTAGTTCATGGTTTGTGTTGTTCACATATACTTAGGCTGTTTAATTTTAATTGTGATACAAATGAATATAGTGACTATGGATTGCTTAAATATATTGATGAGACTCTACTTGTATCTAGGAAGATTAAATCCACATGGGTTTATTGTTTAATCTGAAAAAGAAAGTTAGATGGAATCTCATGAAAATCCAATTTTTATATGAATTCTTTGACTGTAGATTTTTAGTTGAATATTCAAAAAGGGATTCTGATTTTAAACTTAATATTAGATGGTGATATCTTGAATTCCCCACACATCTTCTTTTCTTAGTAGCTTTTTGTATACTTTTTTATGATATAACTTTTCTTCTGATGTCTATTGGAGGATTATATGTAAGAATAGGAAACTATTACAAATGAGTCTACTTAGGTGTGCCAGTAATATTTCTAATGGTAATATTTAATTAAGTATCCAAAAGGTTAATGTTAAAACTTTTTTTTTAAACAAAGTCAGAATAGTCACTAAAAGACTATTGTAGTGCTAAAGAAGCTGTTCATAACTGCATCAAAATCTCCAAGAAGGACTAACTGGTTTTGCAAGAAAGTTAATTCTAGGAATTAATTTTCACAAGAATACAAGTTTTAAGTGAACTGTGATTTGCATCTCAAAGTTTTCTAGTATAAAATTTTTACACAACTGGAAATTATATTTGAAAATGTTTTTGTTATTCCAAAAACTTTCCAAATGGTAAACTAGCACTGTTTTTAATTTTGTTTACAGATGTTTGCTTTCCAATGATTTGAAACTTTAATTATTAAGTAAATACTTTTACCTTTATTAAGTTTCTGCCATCTTCAAGAATCCATGGAGTTTTCATTGAAACCATTTTCCACAGCCCTAATATTATTTTTATTGTATTATGTACATGTATCAATGTTTTAAATTGCACTCTATGCAAAAAAGTGAAGCTTAGTATTATTAGAAAAGAATTATATGGCTGAGCCCTTTCAGAGAACTTAAGTCTCCATATTCATAGCCTATTTTGGGAGTGTTGGCTTACATTGAGATTTTAAGTGAAGTTTAGCAGTAATTTATGCAAAATTTATTCAAAGTTTTCTGAAAGAGCTCAGTCGTAATATGCTTTTCTAATAATACTAAGCTTCAATTTTTTGTGTAAAGCACAATTTAAAACTTACCATTTAAAGGTGAAGTAAAAAACAAGGATTTTATTTCAATTATGTATCAATGTTATATGCTTTAATTTAACATCGGTACATTTAGTTTACAACATACTGCTAATAAGTTTTTCTTTACTTTTGATTCCAGTTGTAGTTCTGCTCTTAATATCTAAAGTTGATTCTCATGGCTGATATTTTATTGAAGCATGAGAATAATATTGTTACTGAAGTTTATGGATGGAATTAATCATAGAATTAAATTTGTGTAGACTGTTTCTGGTAGCAACAACTTTATGTTAAAAAGACATTTCTTTAAAAAGTTTTCATAAACATATTGTACCAATGCTTACTCATGGGGTCCGAAATAGAGATGCTTTAAAAAAATGGAGCTCAAAATAGTATTGAGAGATTTAGGTTAGACATAACTCAGATATCAATGAAATAATAAAGAGATTAAAATAGAAGTGAGCTAGAAATATCGATAGATATAAATTGAAATTTTAAAGGCATTTCCAGAAGATTGTAAGAGATCACATATGTGGCAGATAGATGAAATGGAATAGTTTGTTGATGGGGTATGGGGAAAAAGCTACAGATTGGACAAACTGGAGTAAGCTTCTAGAGACTTATATTCTGCAACAGATTATTCATGCTACACATGCTACAAAATAATGATAGTAAAATGATGTAGATTTAAGTATTGTGATGCTAAAATAAATTGTATGAAGAATATGGAAAGCAATAATGAATAACCACTGATGGTAATCGTATACTGTCATTTATCTATACTACTCTGTTATCCAATTATCTCACCACCAATCAAAAAATGCACACCTTTCACCTCTGTTAAGCTAAGAGATTCAAACATCCAAAAATTACCCTCTAGAAATAGCATCCCAACATTTCTTATAAATATTATAACTATGCACTACCAGTTCCAGAACATAAATATATTCGTAGTATATGTATGTGTTATTAAATCTTTTAATATATATTAGAAGATCCATCTCATATTTTTTAAACTTCTTTAATAGCTATGAGAGTTTAGATTATTATTTTAAGAGCACAGTGATTTGATTGGCTACATATTTTCTTCCAGCATAACGTGCTTAACGTTATTGATATGTGTGTATGCATATATACGTGGGGGGGGGGGTATAGTATAAGAATATTTTTCACAATGAGAAGTAACTATTGAACATTAAACAGTATCTTGAGCAGTATTTAGCATATCTTATTTTAAAAACTTCTTATCTCTAAGAGGTAGTAATGAAGAATATCACCTTTTTATTTATTATTTAAGAGTGGCTCTTAGCGATTAAATAATATTCAAGTCAGATGATTGAGTAAATCATGAGAAAAATATAACATATTCTCATGTATCTTGATCTTTATGGACTATAGGAGCATGTATGATTTTGAAAAGTGGTAATGTTGTCTGGAAATAACGATTGCACCATGTGATAAATCTGATTCCAAAATATTTTTGAAAGAAAACTTTGATGGAGCTTTCTGAATCAGAACAGGCCCAAAACATTTCCCATAGTTGGAAGAAGGAAATTTGATTGTTTTAGATGCTGAAGCAAACTTTTATCCTAAATTTAGTTTCAGTGCTCATTATTGATTGTTGGCCATTTCTCTGCCATCTTGAAATCTTGTAAACCATTTAAAAACTCTTATACCTCATGGCTTCACTGCTTCAAACAACTGAAATCATTTCAAACATGTCAGTAGCAGTTTTTTCCAATTAAAAAAATTACATGTTGTTTCATGGTAAGTTATGAAACATAGTGTCACATTTCATGTTATATCTCATGATCTGGAAACACTAGTGCCTGAATGTTTTATCATGAATAACTAAACTATGTTGCTAAAGAATGCCACTACATATGTTGATTCAGAGATGGATATATAGGATGTTGTGAAGAGAGTCACTGTATATTATTTTGTTGTATTAAATATCAACAGACTATATCTTTAAAAATCTGAAACAGGAAGTAGCAATACTTGCTGTGGAATATTCAGCTTTTAAGAACACAGAGGGATGATCTCTAGCTTGCCAAATTTGATCAATTTAATGTTCTCAAAGTTTGATAAATTGACTATGTAATATCTCAATGCCTATGACTTTACAGGTTTAACTTGCTGTGTGAACAACTCATATTTTTAATAAATAAACACCAATGCTTCAGCAATAATTTCTCAAGTGCAGCTAATTATCCCTGTGGCTTTCATTGATTTGGCATTGTAAAAAGTTTGCAGTGCATGTTTTAGTGCAGTGCCAGATTGTCAGACTATCGTTGTAAGGTGCTCAAATTGATTTTAGTTCTGGAACTTCTAGCATTCACACTCTTAATGGATACCTAAGCAATAAAGCTATTCAATTATTTATTACCCTGTGTGGTTTAGTGCAGAGGTAAAATGGTCAACCAGTTCTTCAGATTGATTCCAATTCTGGCACATCCAGTGTTGAAATTTTAAAAAAAATTTGAACAATAAAGCCGTTAAATCATTTTTTTATTTACCCATTACACTAGGCACATATCACATGCCTTCAACACGAGGCAGTTGCAAATTGAAATGGTTTTTTAAGATCAGTTGAGTATAAGCTTATATCTTATTCTTCTCTTTTAGTTTCTTTGCATATATATATATATATATATATATATATATATATATATATATATATATATATATATATATATATATATATATATATATATATATATATATATATATATATTGCTTATAATAACTTCTTTCATATATACTTCAATGCAAACAAATTTTCTTAAAAAACTTCTTTATTTTTCTTACAGTTTCAACTGTCCAGCAATCATCAGAGCTTTTCAAACCTCCTCTTAAATAAAGCAAAGGAGGTTTGAAAAGCTCTGATGAAGACTGCTGGACAAGTGAAACTGTAAGGAAAATGAAGTTTTTTTAAGAAAATTTGTTTGCATTGAAGGGTATATGAAAGAAGTTATTATAAGCAATATATATATATAAGCTCTAAAAATGCTTTCCATTCTGACTGTTAAAATTATTTCTGACTTTTAAGACAGTATTTGTAATTACTGTGAAATCCACCTCTCATTTTTCCTTCTGATTATTTTAATAGAAATTTTTCTCACTACTAAGCTTACTGACAACCATGTTTGAACCTAAGTCGTGAGAGAGTTAATATTTTTCTTGTCTAACTTTTTACATTTTATGACCATTTACTACGATTTTTCAACAAAAATATTTGTTTTGTTTTTTTACGGATTGCCTGGAAAGTAAAAGCTTATTTTAAATCCGTCTTTTATAATTGTTTAAAAGTGGTGTAAAAGGATGTCTTTAACATAAAGTTAGAAATGAAAATTCCTTCTCCCAACAACTATGAATAGCTGAATTTTAATTAACTATTTTCATTAAAGTAGCACTGTAAAAAAGATTTTAGAAAAGGCCTATTAAATACAATATTCTCATTAAATGATATGCATGTTAAATGTTCTACCTAAAGACATGTTTGAGTAGTTATATGATCATCATCAATGGTGGATATCCATTGTTCATTACCTTGTTAGCCTTGTGTGATTTGGTATAGTGATGTAATGGTGGACTCTGGATCTTGGCTTTTCAAACTTCTTCAAACTCTCAATCAATAACCCCTATTTGAATATCTTTTTTTTGCTTTCTATTGTTTGTCACTATGGAAGAATATCAAACTCTAAAGTTTAAAGTCTGTAGTTCACAGCCAGATATTACTTCCAATGTTCAAACTTCTTAATTACTTCTGATGCTCAAAGTTTATATAAACACCTAAGTAATTATTTTTTGCCTTCCATTGCTTGCTGGAGTTGATGAATGTCAGAGTCTGTAGCTAAAAATCCATAGCTCACAGTTCCAAATGTCAAAGTCTATGGATTATAATTCTCACTGAGACTTCCCTTGCTCAAACCTTTTATGAATTGCTAACAGTAAACCATTTGATTCCTATTTCTTACAATTTATTCAACATATCATTAGAGTTAAAACTGCATCATAAACCTTGAAATGCTTTTTATCTTTAAATTCTTTCAGTTTTTATGTTAATGTTAGCTTGTTGTTACTGTTTGTTTTTAAGAGGTTGGGATATCCTTAAAAAAGTAAAAGTTCTATTATGTGTGTTTTTGTGAACCAATATTAAGGATAACTTACAACATCTGCATATTCTTGATAGATTATATAGTAGGTGGAAACTTGTTAAGAGATTGCATGCTTATATTTTTTCTTTTAATCAGATGAATTGATTATAAATCTTAGATTCAGTAGTTTCAGTCATAAGTTTAAATAAGATAATATATAAACAAATAAGAAATATAGATAAAACAAAATAAAAAGAAGGAATTTGAAAATATGTTCAGCACAGTTACCAATGTTATATATCATTTTAAATATCCCAAAAGCTCAACACAATAATAATAATAGTAATGGTGACCATTGCAATAATAATGGACCCAAAGTAAAACATCTCAAGATAAAGATGGTACAACCACTGATTACAAAGATATGAATGCTTCTATTATATCACCATTCATTATCATTTTCAAACATTATTGATCCACTGCAGGGTGAATGTTTCTCCCAATATGTAGTCTCTCTTCTCCACATTACTCCATCACACTTCCTTATTTCATTCATCCATGTCACATGTTGTGTCTTTCTAGGTCTTTTACAATCTACTGGAATCCAATTTAAGATTTCAACTGTCCATATATCAGTCTCTTAATTCTTTAATGATGTCAGTAACACCTGTTTGTTCTCTCACTCATGTATTTTATTTTTAATCTTTTTCTAACATGCATCTATCCATACCTTTTGAATGATCTGAAGTCTATGTACTGTTCTTCCATTAAGTGTCCATTTCTCAGATCCATAAGTAAGAACTGGTAAAACACATATATGAACCATCAATTACACATTTAGCAAGTCTAAAAGGCATAATATAATATAAAGAACATTTGATTCATAAAATTATTTACAATAATTAAAATACCAATAATAAAATAGAATAAGCACTAGACTTGGTGTTAACGAAGAATAAAATAACAGTGTTGATGATAATAAAACTTAAACTGAGTAATATCAAATATGACTAATTAAAATAATTTGGAAATTGATTCTAAAAAATTGAAAACATTGGAAATAATGCAGTAAATAAAAAAAATTATTGTTTATTGCTCAGGAGTTTATAATTCATACAAGCACTGAAAATGACAGAGATGATCACAACCTGTGGCCCTTGAGTCCCAGAGTCTACCACTTTTCCATTGCATTTAAACCAGAGAGGGCATATATGTTATTACTATCAACTGTTAACTTTTTTAATAAAGAATTTCCATAACGAATAAGTTTTAGTTGCAAGTCATTATTATGTAGTCAGTTTCTATTATAAAAAATAAAAATGTCTAATTTACTTAGTACAAAATAACCCACAATGGTGTTCAGTATTTTCTAGGCTATGTAAAATATATTGGATCCCAGTGAAAGACTGGATGGTAACTTATTTTCTCCCATGCTTTCTTCAGCATATAGTAGTGACATATTTAGTTATTCATCATAACATTTTTATTGTGGGACCATTTCTGAATTGTAAGTTATAACACAAAATATGGCAGTGTGTTTTGTACTTTAATCCATGCTGGAATAACATGCTAACATGAAATTTTGTGTTAAAGTGAATAAAACTACTCCTAAAACATTTGAAATGATTCAAACTGTGAACAACAATGTAGCCATGAGTTACAAGAATGTTGACAAATAATTTGGTTCATGATAGGAGAAAAAGGACAAGATATATGAAGGTGGTAACTCATGACCTAGATACATGACTGCCATAAAATTTCTGTAGCCAATTGCTAAGCTGTATGACTACCTAACCCAAAGTGTTGGCTTGTAGATGGCATTGTATGCAGTTTGGCAGAAAAACCAATCATCTTTTTGTTGGGACACACATATAGCTCTATTACTTTTGTAAGAAATTGATCTTTGTAATAAATGAAAGCACTTCACTTATCATTTTTCATTTTCAATGCCACCTTTTTTACACAGTAAAATTATGAAACACTGGAGTAATAGACATATAGAAGAAATTAATTCCAATCATTCATAAACCAAATCACATTTAAAGATTATTTAAAACCAGAAAACTCATTACAAGAAATATTGCATTAATAAATTGGGGGTTTGTTTTATTGGAACATCCTAAAAATGTGCATTAAATGGCAACATTGCTATTGAGAACATAAATACTTGCAATGAATTCAGTTTAATGGGAAAGGTTGCTTAAATCTAATACCTTAATTTCATAAAACATGATTCAAAATGTTTTTTGACAACATATATGTATCAAACCACTAAACATCATATGATCACCATTTCTCATGCTTGTTCATAACTTATTAAAACAGGCAAAACTCTCCATACAGTAGTACCACTCAGTGCAAGCCAGAGTAATCAAGAAACTAGTCTGGGGATATTGGATGAGTAGGCACTAGATAGGGATTTTATGCACAAGCCTTCTGGCATCCATTGATTACTCTGGCTTGTACTGAGTGGCACTACTATATGAAGAGTTTTACCTGTTTTTATATATGTATCACTATGATATGAAGAGCTATGTTCTTTTCTAAATACTAGAGTTTGTGAGTATAAATAATATTATGCAAACATAAACAACCAAACACAAAATTGTCCTTTAAAAAAGAACCTAGTATCTATAGATCTGTTAAACAAAAAAAAAAAATTTTTTTTGTTGGTGTTTTGAACAAAAGCATAATAAAGTTTCAAATTTACAATCTGCAAATTTGACTTCTTCAGAAATCCTTGAACAGGTATTGTTAGTTAATATTAAGAGCTAATAGTGTTATGTCAGAAGATTTCAGACAATACAATAATATTAATAAGAGATGCATAACTTAATTTTCAACCTATGTTTTTTCTGTATTATAATTACTTATAGCTAGCTATAAGTAAATAAGTAATCAAATGGCTTTACTGAATAATATTTCTGTAATTTTCATCACACCACTCTCATGCGATGTAGAGATGGTTTTTATCCACTTTTTAGATCTTGTGGAGAGGTGTAATCATAAACATATGACTAAAGACATGAAAAGATGTGTGATTCCCAAGATGCACATTTCTTGTTGAACCAGCACTCATCAGTTGGCCCAGATCACATTCTCTTACATATATCTTAATTATTGTTTAGTATATATAGATGAAGAATTACTGTAGTTTAATTGATAAGTGTCAAACTTGCTACCCTTACAACTTTGACACAAACCATTTGATGAAAACTTATTAATAATTTTTATTAATCATTAACTAGACTAGAGATTATCCATTTTTTATTAAATGGATAATCTCTAGTCTAATGAATGATTAATAAAATTATTAAATCATTGTTTAGGAGTTGTTAGAAATTTGAACACAATCGATCCGAGGGCTTTACACATTCGGTATGATATAGCTACAATTTTAAAGAAATAAATGTGCCAACCATAATATCACATGAGATAGTAGGAGGAATAAATGTTAACGGTAACATAAGTAAGTTTATGCAGGCACAGTCCAATGGTATTCAAATGTAAATACAGATTTGCATTACTGATATTGTTTTATCCCAATAACAAATATGGTAATAGTGCAGATCAGAGCATGCTATATTAGTACTACAAAATTAACAGATTAAATCCTGATATAAACTGGATCCCAAAGAACTGTAAATATCCAGAGATCACATGTGAGATGGATGGATGAAATAAGGAAGTTTGTTTGTATGATGTGGAGTATAGAAGCTATGGATTGGAAAAGCTGAATTATACATGGAATGACTTTGTCTTACAGTGGATCGATTCTTGCTGACAAAGATAATATTGGTGATTGGAAGTTATATTTTCAACTTTTGAATGTTTTTATTATCTGTTTAATTTCAAAATCTAAATGGATCATAATTATTTTAATAATGTTAGTGATGCCCATTTGCTTTTTCACCATGTATATTATTATTATTATTTCCATATATCAAATGCGTTGACCGGGAAGCGAGCCCGTGCCAGCTGCTTGGAAGGCAGCTATGCTAACCGTTAGGCCACCAACGCTTGACATGTATATTATTTTTTAATCTCTTTTTGTTAGTTTTAACATATATATATTTCCATACTTAGTTCAGTGGTCTGAAGTGCCTATGCTGTTTTAGTGATGTTTATTTCCCAGTGATCTGATATTGTATTTATATGCTATGAGATTATTTTATACATCATCGTCTATTTTTTGTTACATTATTTATTTATTACCTTATGATCATTCGTTTACTAGAGATCCAATTAAACGAGCATCAGTGGGTTAGATAGAGAATAATAGTTTCAGTCTTTAGAACAGGCTCGAAATTCATCACCCTACATCTGTTTTTATTGTGAAAAATCAATTGACAATTTTTGCTTATCTAACTTAATGATTCATTCTTTAACCCGATGAGTATACAGGTAAGGATAAATTAGAAGCATTCACACTCATGATGGATTGAATGGTAGCCAAATTTGTAGCCGAAAAAAAGTTCAATGATCATCCCCCCTCCCCTTCACACTTACCACCCGAGTTGTGGTTTTTGTTTATCAAAATATCTTCTTGGCAAATAATGACCGGGAGGGTTTGCTAATGAATTTCTGAAGTGGTGGTATATGGAAAAAAAATATTTATTTTTTTAAATATATATATATATCATAAATGCATTGTAAAATTATAGATTAATAAACTTTCTCTCTCGATATCCTTAGCCTTCCCCTGCCCTAATATTATTCTCATTTGTTCATTAGCTTCCGATTATTATTATTATTAGTTGTTTTTTTTTTGTTTGATTTTAATTTAAAAAACTTGAAATCTCTAAAATATTTACCCCTTGGTAGGTATTCTTTAATCCCCTCCCCTTATTTACCCTTATTCATTTTGCATTCCATCTTGGATTTGCATCTACCCCCTTTTTTTTTTCCAGGTTAATTGATATTTACCCTCAAGTTTTATAAATGAAAAACAAAAAATACTGAAACATCTGTTTGTTGTCTTGTGATTGGCTAAACCTTTGAAATGGTTCCTAGAATGAACTCTAATTTCTTTTAACATTTTTTCCCTCAAAAATGAATGAATTAAAACCCAAAGGACGAGGTCATAAATTTGGCAGTTTTCAAAAAAAAAATTTTCACTTAAAATATTGGAGCTCTCTATAAAGCAAATCTGTTTTATATTGATTATAATAATTTAGTATTTTGAAATTAAATGAAGTGACTTTAGGGCCACCTACCTTTCAGCTTGTTGATAATTTTGTTTTTGACCCACTCTATTTTTAAAATTTAAAAAAAAAAATTGTTAAAGACTTTTACTTTTATAACGTGTTTACATTTATTATTAATTTATAAATTATTAATAACTCCAGTATTGAACAAAGAAATAGATTAATTTAAAAATTTTAATTAGGCGTGTGACAGGAATTCCTCCCTGAATTAAAAAAAAACAAACCAGACATCTAAGTTATAAGGCTATGTATATGTGTCTGTACAAAAATTAAGTCTATCAAAGCTTAAATTATTTTATTTATAGACAGCGAAGACTTCCTTGGATAATTTTCAGCTAATAGCCTCGTTAATACCAAAAATTTTGTAGCATTTTATATCCAACCTTAATGTCGGTGTTTTTTTACAGTTAAGTTGGATGAAATTTGATCCAGTGTTATATAAATATTGATGTTGACTTGTTCAGTCTAACCTATTGTTTTACTGATAATAGCATTTTGCATTCAATATTTCTTTTCTGACTCAGACACAGATTCTATAACTTTTTTTTAAAATGTTTTCCTCCACAAACTCAGACAATATGACAATGTTATTTAATTTTACTCAAATTTGTTATTTATATCTTTGCTCAGAAAATAAAAAAGAACATACACTATTTTTTTTTTTTTTAATTATCCAAATTATTAGTCAGTAAATGGCAAGCTTCTAAGAAGAACACTGTCTCATAAAGATTAAACCCATGGTTTATCTTTGGAAGATTTGAAATACTAGGCACTCTTAAACCTGAAGCCTAATTGTAAATATAGGGAATTTGAACTCAGACTTTCAAGCCACTTCACTATCCACACTATCTTATATTACTGATACACTTGACCACCCACATGCACAAAATATAAATAATCACCAATATAAGTATTTCGTGCTAAACCGCACTCATCAGTTGGTCCATATATGGGAGATGGTAATCTGGACCAACTGATGAGTGCTGGTTTAGCACAAAATACATATATTGGTGATTATTTATCTTTTGTGCATGTGTGTGGTCATGTGTATCAGTAATATAAGATAGTTTGGATAATAAAGTGGCTTGAAAATCTGGGTTTATCTTTGGCAAACGTTTTCTCTTTCATTGTTTTTTGCTTTATGTAATCCCAAATTTGACCCCATTATAGATCAAAAGCTTCATTCTAATCTTTATCAACTTATTACAATTCATTCAAAATATGATGATTACACTAAACATTGAATTATTTCTTCACTCATTCTCTCGTTATTGTTGCCAATCTTGATATTTTTATAAATACTATTATAGCACAGTTTTGCTGAATTTGCATTCCTTTGATACTATTGTTTTAGCTTTTTTATCTTTATTTGAAGAGAATTAGTAATAAATAACATTTATTACTATAATTAGATTATAATTTTAGATATGTTACTGTTATTCAAATTTTAATATAAATTTCTGTTATATTATATATAATATGTATTACAATGTGATTTAAAAGTGTCAAATTTTCTACACTTACAATTTTGACAACTATCCATTTCAGATAAACATATTAATGATATTACTAATTATTTATTAAACTAGAGATTATCATATTATTTTTAGCTTACATATTGAATATACAAGTATAGACATGCAATTTATTGGTAATTACACGAAAAGCTGGCTAATTATAGATAGAGGAAAGAAAAAATGTTAAAATTGTTAGTAGATTAATTAGATGGTCCATGTTCTTCACCCCCAAGTAGTTAGTTATTCATCAGAAGTTGATAAATGGTTATCCTGGTATTGAGTAGCTACGATTCTAGATTAATTGAGTTGATTAGATGAATTTCAAAAAAAAAAAAAAGTGGCTATAATATAATGTGGTTTTCACTATTAATGGATGAGATTCTAATTGTCACAGGTGTTGAACCCATGGTTATATTTTTAATTTAAGTAACAATTTATTAGCACAGTGGCTAGTGTTTTCACTGGTCGGTGTTTTTTTTAAGTAGGAGAAATGCTAGAGTAGTCTTGTCAATTTAAGGGCATATTAAATTTAACCTATATCTATATATATACAAATTGAATAAAATATATAAATATTTAGATAAGTAAAGATTAAGAATAGCTACAAATGGCTAATATATTTGAGGAAAGAAAATCTCTATCTTTTTATATGATGCAAACTGTGTCTATATAAATGTATTATATATATATGCGTTTAATTATTTGTATTTAAAATACGTAAGTATATATATATATATGAAAAAAATGCCTTCAGGCTAATATAAAACAAGTCTAATTTGAAAAACATTAGAAATCATTGAACTCTTATTATTTTTCCATTTGTGAATTACGGCATTAACATTATAATTTATTGACAGATACAAATTAAATCATTTCCCCCCACTGAAAGTCATTATTGCAAAGTATATTATTATTAATCAATGCTGACCACTTGAATATTAATATTGGCATAAAGGTTAACTTCTTTAAAACGTCTCTTTCATCTTATTAATTGGTGCAGGTATGTGTGTGTAAAAAAAGGAAATAAATGATTTTTAAATATGCCTCATCAATAACAATGCTGGCAAATGTCACCGAGTATAGTGACTCAAACTCACGGAAAAAATAAAATGTTAAAATTAAATTTTCCAATGATTTTATAAATTAACTGTGAATCGTTGGTCCTGAAGTCTGTTTTTTTATCTTGTGATGCTGCTGTATAATTTATTCTGCAGCATTTTTGTCTCCCAAAGACTTCAACATCTTGATTAATTATAAGTTTCGGCTGTATTCGATCCTTAGCCAAATTCTTCCTTCCAACAAGAGCCCAATATGAAAATTTTTAAGATGTGTTTGCAATAATCTTTATAATATAAATGGATTCTGCATTTTTCAAGAAAATTCTACTCAAGTTTACCATAAAATACTTTTTATGAAGTCAATTACATATATTTATTGAATGCAATAAGGATTCATTGATCAAAATCAGTAAATATTTTTTAGAGAAGAGGGAAAGAAAATCAGATCCATTTTGTTCTTATCTTAGTCCAAGTCTGATTTTATCCTCAGGTCATACCAAGGCTATAGGTTTTGATTTTTTTTAGGATGAAAAAATAAAATAACAGTTTGAATCAAATGCTTATTAGATATTTTAATTCCATCGCTGATAATTTTGATGCTGACATTCTTATCTGGTAGTTTTTATATCATTATATACTCATATATTTTTCAAATATAAGATGTATCAAAGAAGCAGCCCTGCACTGTTTTAATGCATACCCCATGTGTTCACAGTAACTGTGTATGTGATTAGTGCACTATTAGTTCTGTTCAGTTATAGTTTTTTTTCAGTTGTTGGATTAGTGCTTCTGATGCTCAAATAAGCATTCTTATTTATTTTCATGTCATCTTTAATAATCTATGTCTACTTAATAAATTTTATTATAATATATTATCTAATAACCATATGTAATAAGAGAAGTAATAATAATGTAATATATGTACTGTATTTATTATTTTGGATGTGGTGATCAGATAAATGTTTTTTACTTAATGCAGCCCTTACATTACTAAGGTTAGATAGTCTTAACATGGAGATTACTTTTTAGTTGTAAGTTATTTTTATTTTACATTTATTAATGATCATATGTAAATGTATCAGAAGTGAATAAACTGAAAATTGCAAGATTAATAATAAGAAAAAAACTCTGAGAAAAGTTAACAAATGACTATAATATTAACCTTGAATCTTAAAACAATAAATATCACATGATCACCATTTCTTATGCTTGTTTATAACTGTTATTAAAACAGGCAAAACTCTCTATATGCATTGCCACTCACTGCAAGCCAGAATAATCAATGGATGCCAGAAGGCTTGTGCATAAAATCCCCATCTAGTGCCTACTCATCCAATATCCCCAGACTAGTTTCTGTCTTGTGGCCTTCATCAATGAAGAACCTTGGATCAGAGAACACAGCTGCACCTAGATCGTAGGATCTAATGCAAATCTCCAGCAGATCTAGATGCAGTGCTCTCAGATCCAAGGCTTCTCACTGATGAAGATCACAAGCCAGAAACTAGTCTGGGGATATTGGATGAGTAGGCACTAGATGGGGATTTTATGCACAAGCCTTCTGGTGATTCATTGATTACTCTGACTGGCAATATGTATAGAGAGTTTTGCCTGTTTTAACCTAGAATCTTCTGGGAGAACAATACATATTCTATTCTAAACTGTCAGTAAAATAGTGATCCTGACTTAATATGTAATCTATGGCTTCTCAGAACTATTTGCAAAAAGAAATGTCTACCTTAAAGAAGTAAGTGTTGTTCGTTGGGCATTAAGATTTAATTATTAATTTTAAAAAATCAAAATATTTAGATTTGTAAATGTTTATTCAAGATAATACATTCGAAAATCATTTTTAATTACAAATATAGTAAAAGATCCCTAAAAAGTAATATAGCATATGTCATTTTAATACAAAAAGCAGCAATAAATTATCATTTACATAATCAAAAAGTAATAAATAATGATTGTCTTATGAATATAAATAGTAGCAATGAATTAAATTTATATAGTTAAAATTATGCATCTTTTTGTACATGTTTTGTATTGGGAGTACCAATTGAATGCATTTACTTTGTTATAGAGCTATTTATTTTAAACTGAAGAAATCAGTGGACACCAGATGGCAGTGTTATATATTATATCCCTTGACTAGTTTCTGATAACTTACAGTTAATTTAGTAAGAAGTGGCATTTGCAATCTTTTCAACATGTGTGTGATCAGGTGGGTCAGCAATATGAGATGGCACTGAGAGTAGTGAGTCGTGTGAAAGCCTGAGTTCGAATCCTGCATATATTACATATATAAATGCAGGTTTAAGCCTGTACAATGTATTACTCATATTTATCGTAATACTTCATTTGAAAATATTCTATTAATATTTAAAAACTAACCATGAAGGGTTTATTTATTGCTCAAGTTTAAAACCATGACTTTAAAGTAGAACCAATAAATGAATTGTGGCTCTTGATGCAGATGTTGAAACTAAATGTTTTTCTTGGTATGCATGTATTTTCTTTATGTCTGTTCATATATATATACACACAGTGAATACCAATGAAAAGTTGACCATGACTAGTTCTCTTGCCAAGCTCCTACAACATCATATCTAAATCTTTGCATGTTACATAATGACATAATTTAGCTATTCACTGCAATAATCATAAAGCAAGAGCTCAACTGGATCATGAGTTTGACTTGAAATATGACAACTTGTTTCATGCATTAACCCATGATGGAACAATGTGCTAAAATTAAAGTTTGTTTTAAAGTGAGCAGAACTGATACTGAAATGTATGAAATGATTCAATAGAGTGAAAGTATAAGTCACAAGAATGTTTTTAAGTGGTTTGCAAGATTGCATGATGGCAGGGAGATGATCTGCAATGCATGAAATATACACATCTCTTTATCATGACATGTGATCCAGACATACTAGTGCCTCAAAATTCATAACTAAATTATGTTGCTATAGCACATGCCTTGATTTAGAGATGGAATTTCAGACAACCTGGAAAATGAACTAGTCATCTTTTCATTAAGACACACTGTGGGTATATATATATAAATTACACTATAACAGAGTTTAGTGAACTTAACATACTGTCAATGTGTTACCTTTATATCTATTGTTATCCAATTTATAACACTTCAGCTTCACTTAGCATTTAAAAGATATATTATATATTTGTTTGAATGTTATGAACTTTTCAATTTATCATGTTATTTTGGTGCTATAAACTATACTTAATTATTTATTTTTCTTTCTATTATTCCTTTCTTCACAAATCACTGCAATAATGCTTGAACTAAATCCATGATTATGCTCCGTTTCATGATTATAATATACTTTATATTTGTAGAACATTTTTTTGCTCTTCTGTATGTAAGCTAATGTGTGTCATCTTCGTTTTTCAATTTGTTTTTGTTTCATCATAATATTCATCAAAGTAACCTAATTGACACTACATCATGACAAATATGACATCAGTTTAGTCCTTATTCTATAAGTTTCTTTTATGTATTTATTAATAAATATGTTCAAAGATGTAGATATCATTAAAATCAAAATTAAATTTCCCCATACGAATGCAGTATCTCAGTGAAATGATCATGCATAAAAAGTTATCCATTCAAGATGCCTGCAGTATTATTTCTGAATTGATGCATGTATCATGTGCCAATATAATTTAGTTATTTATCATAAAATATTTAGGCACTAGCATGCATGAATCATGAATTGTGATATAAAATATGACAATGTACTCTGTATCTTAAAATTCAGAATGCAATACCATGTTCACATTAAGTTTGTTTCAAATTGAGAAAAGATGCCATTGAAACATTTGTAATTAAAGCTGTATATGGCAGAGAAGTCACGGGCTGCAAAAAAATTTTCAAATGGTCTTTTAAAGTTTAGTGATGGCAATGAGAACATTGACAATACTTGAAGAAGATCTGAAATACTGTCATATTTCATATTGTAACTCATCATCTAGACAAGTGACCACCCTAAAATTTTTATAGTAAGTAATTAAACTACATGTAACACATGTATTGACTTAAAAATGAACACAGTTTGGAGAGAGACCAGTCATTTTTTTACTGGACACCCTGATGTAACTCCAATTACATTTTTCATGTTCAACCCACATGGTAATGACATCCATCTTTTATAAGTTACATAAATGATCTTTTAGTTGAATGAACTGATATAAACCTTTATGAACCATGGGATGTAATCATTAGGACTAGCCATATTTTTTACAACTAAATAAAGGGTAATTTTACACAGAATTTGCTTATAAAAAGCAAATAAATAATATAAAAACTCTGTCAGATAATGAAAATTATTCTACACGAATAAAGCGTGATAAACAGAGCAGCCAAAATACAAAAAACATCAATTATAAACAACAATTTGCCAAGCACTTTCAGCACTGTATACCAGAATCATGGTGATATATTATTCATGTAGAATAATTATAAAAAGCAAAATATAATTATTATACCAAGGCATCTTGTTCAGAACTTGGACATAGGTTTGATCCACATGTTGTTAAAGCAGTTATGAAGAAATGTTGATAAGGAGAAAAAAATCATTCACCAAAAGAACACTTAAATCTGACAGCTAATAGCATTTAAATAAATACTGGGCTTTTTAAATGTCATGTGCACTGTGGGATGTAGCCAATCAGACTGTCTCTATGTACATAGTGAGAAGCCAAAATTCTTGTGTGTTGCATCATTAAATTGTCTTCTATAAATATTTTAGCTTCATCTCTATCTTTCACTACTAGAAAATCACATTTTGAAGGCAAACTTCAGATTCAAATAAACTTTGCAGTTAGCACTATATCTTATTTTCTTGGTGAATATGATATTCATAATAAGCTATTAAAAGCAAGAACTCAATTTTATTTTATTAGTAAATTTATGACAAATAATTTATTTAGTTCTGCTTAACCACAATTTTGATTTAATTACTAAGAACACACTGAATGTTGAATTTTTCAGGTAACAGAAATGGAGTAGAATGAATTAAAAGGCCCTAGCTTATACACTAATCCACTTGTGTGGCAATGTCTTTTCCTATAACTCACAATTGAACCTACCTTGTTTCATATTTTCAGGAATTTTTTTTAACTATCTACTATCAAAATAACATTTTTTTATAATTATTTGTTTTTTAATCAACACAAAAATCAATATTCTTTTATGTAGGAAAATTGCAACAAAATTAGGAAAAATAAACAATTTTATAAAACCTAATTACATGAAATATAACAAATATTAAACTTTAATTTATAAGTGTCAACCTTTCTGCACTCCAAACAGGAACCCATCCATTACAACTTAATTCATATTATAAAATTATTAATATCATTGGTTCAAAATCCCACTAATAATGTGTATCATACAATTTACCAAAGTAAACATTTTTCAAAGAAAAATATTGGTATTAAAGTTTTATCATTTTCCCTGTGTTCAATGCAGTTGTAGTGGTTCAACTCTGAAGGGGTAGGTTCTCAGATTGGTTCCTCTGTAAAAAAATTTAATGCTTGAACCTTTTATGAACTTTGGAACAATAAAGCTGTTCAAATATATATTTTGTTATTTTATTTATCATTTATTTATAACAAAACAAAACTTCAGTACTATATTATTTCCTTTTATCTTTAAATTATTTGAACTCTCTCATCTAACCTTTATATGACAAGGCAGTAATTTCTAATTAAGCAAATATAAGTTAGCTGATTCAATGTTATGGTATTTTTCTTTGGTACTTGCGGTCAAGTAAACCAAGATGGCAACCAATAGTTTTGATAAATGTACAGTTTCAAAAGCCGATAATCTACCGAAGATGTGTTAATTGTTAACTTAAAAAAAAATAATAAATTGATTGTTAAATTTAAAAAAAGGGAATAAATTCTGATTAATTTCATTAAGAAGCTTTATTTCAATTTTTTTATTATTATTTATATTATAATATGGAAAGTAATGAGATGCTCTTAACATTATTTTACTTTGTTTCAATTCAGCGTGTTTTTTTTTATCACCAGTTTTTTTAGTTGTCATAATGATAAAAATTTTGAATCTTTGTGTTACAGAATATGATGCAGTGGAGTATTTCTAAAGATGCAGGATCCTACCCTGCAATGAAATGATTACATGCCACTAACATGATTAAAGTGTAAATATTGTATATATATATATATATATATTGATGTTAATAAGTTAATAAAAAAAAACTGTAAATATTGTAATTAATTTTTCCCAATGATTTCCTTTTTGAAATAACAACAATAAAAAGTAAAATGGAAGTATTAAATATGATGTTTCCTAGCAGGCATTTTTTAGTAAACACTTTTGGGGAACCTCTGAAACTATAGATTATCATAAATATAGGCTGCCATCTTGGTTTATTTGAACACTCACCAGTACCTTTTCTTTTATAAAGTATTTACACCATATTTTTTTTTTATTACACTTTACAGATTTGATTAATTTCAAGTTAGTCTACTTTTTCTGCATATAATATTAATTTACATATATTCACTATTGAAATATATTTCTACTGCTTCTGTATTATACATTACTTTTCAATTCTATATTAAATAAAGCTACTTTATCATTTTAAATAGTTAGTTCATATTTTATTAATTAATATTACATGGAAACAGCTACTGTCCATTATATATCTTAGTATGTACAAACTTTTATTCTCCCAGAAACATATTTTTTAATATTATGTTAGATTTTAACCATTTTATAAGTCCAAAAGAAAAAAAAAATCAATGAAAAAATTTTCCAAAATATCAGTAAAAATTATTAATTCTTTGTCTCCTCTGTAAGATGACTTTAACATTCTATTGACTCATTAGTTAAATAGAAAGAAGGCCAACTTTTGGCGTTATGGACTTTTTTTAATCCAGTTTAGTACTATATCTCTTCTCTGGAAAATCAACTATCAAATAATATATATAAACTATATTTCTGAAACACTTCTGATATTGCATTATCATTGTATTTAAGAACTTGATGTAGATAAAGTATTTATCATACAGTAATTTGTAAGCAATATATCTTTTTTTTTACTTCAGTTCTGCCACCTTTTGGAAGCTTGAGTAAGCAATAAATGCCCTGTGATAGTAATTAATAAATCCCTATCACTGCTCCATATCCCAAAACAGTAACTGGAATGGGAAAATAGTTTGTTATTTAAAATTAATATGGATGCTGCTGTTAGAAACTATTTTTTTCTTTATGCTCAAAAGTAAAAGGACATTGTTTATTTTAACAATAGCTTCCAATCAAATAGTTGTCTATCTAATTTATTTTTTTTATTTTTTATTTTATCATGAGAATTATTGAGATTTTTCCAGATCTCAATGAAATATTAATGATATTAAAAATTGTTTTGCAGAATGATTAATTTAAAAAAAAGACACATGGCTTTATGGTTTGGGAGTTGATAAGGAGTTTGAATGCCAGATGTGCAAACACCAGAATCAATCCAGGGATCTGCTGACCCTAAGTTGAACCCTCTACCAACTGCACCAAGCCATGCAAGGTATTAATTGCATTTATACTGTTAATGTGATTTTCAAAAATCG
>JAQFVV010000511.1:96814-111814 GCA_028023455.1 Epiperipatus broadwayi
GGCGTTCAAACCCAGGCGTATGGGGGTATATTTAACTATAATCAATGGACGAAATAACTGACAGGGACAAAACTTTTATAAAAGCGGTCTTGCTTTAATAATAAGCGAAGAACAGCCGTTTCTAAAAGCCGATCGCAGCTATATAAGAGTACCTGTCAGATTTATTGAAAAAAAGAGTAAAAATTGTTGTTATTTTATTATTTTGTGTGTGTGTGCTGAGAATAAATCTATAATCCGTCGTTGTAGTTTTTTTTTATTCATTTTTGATTAATTAAGGAAGAATGATTGAACGCAAGTTTAACTTTTATCAAATAATTTAAATTAATTAGCAATATGTTCTGAAATTCCAAGCAATCTCAGATTAATTTGTACAAACGTAATTAGTAAATGTAAAATTAGAAATTGAAACAATAGGCAGGATATGTGCTGGTACGCCGAGATAAAACAAGCCAAAATTAGAAACAGAGGTGTGAGAAAGTGTACACCGCTATTGTACGACTCAGATTTCTGTCCCCAGAGAAACAATACCTAAGAAAAACGGTTAAATTCCAAACTAATGTCAACAATCCCAGAAATCTCGGAGTTGAGCTGACACGCGATGGACTTATCAAATAAAGGGACTCACAGGTGCATGGGATTGATTGGAGGAGAAAAATTCAAGGTGTGAGGGCGTGAAGGCAAAGATCAAAAAGGCCGAACAGCGTTTTCAGAGGACAGTTGTGCTCTTCTTTAGAGAAATTATTAAGAGACTTGATTTTTTATTAGACGTTATGAATCTAACTGCCATGCGTTGCTGAATATAGAATTCGCGGCTTGACCGCCGGACCTCCGCGTCCAGTCCAGCTGATTGCCATCAAGATGCTCATACCACCGGAGAACCTCATATTAGGACCACGCTCGCTTGGAGACCGCGCAAATCGCCGGAATACCTCATTAAAGAATAATCTTCGCTCAGGATCCCATTACAGTCGTTCTACATTTCACAGGTAGCTATCGTAAAATTTGTTATATTCAATTGTGCACTTAAAGAAATAACTTTAATATCCAGAACTATTAGAAAGACATTAATCTAAAACAGTATAATTAATATTAATCATTTATGAACAGTTCGAGAATTTTTACCTAATAAATTTGCCGACTGATCAACAGTCTGAAATAATATGTGCAAAGTAATTTGAAGTTTACCGTTAATTGTCTCGGCTTGCCGATCACATACCTGCGTTAATCATTATTAAACAGATTAAATAAATATTTATGTAGCTAATTTTTTTTGTTATTTAATTGCTTGGAATTTCAACATAAATTTATATATATCGGAATGAATGCTTTAGCGTAAGTTTGTTTGTATGGAAATGAATGCAGTTGATATTTTGGGGGTGGGATTTTATTGATTTTATGCTGAATGCAGTTGATATTTTGGGGGTGGGATTTTATTGATTTTATGCTTATGTCGTGATGCTTTTTAGACTAAAGTTAAGTTGGATTAATTTGTTCTGTGGGATGTAGGGCGGGCCCTTCTATGATTATAATAACGGAGGTAGTGTGAAGGGTAATTGTGGCTGTGTTCGTTTCATGTTTCCGACTGGAGCGAGGCACGGGCATGTTTTGTGATATAATTGAGTGGGCTTATGCACATACGTGGCGGACTCTTCTAAAAGTTCTCCTGGCGCCTATTACTGGGATTCGATTCGAATCTATGTATAAAATAAATAAAGCGTACGTGTATGGGTGTTAGAAATTATCGTCGCAGAACATCATGTAATCCCCGGACGGAAGAACACAGCGGGTGCCAACAAAAAAAGGAATCGTCAAGCAAGGATTAGAGTAGGTAGTGAAATGTCACGGTCCCGTGGGGGGTTACATTTGGCGCGTCAACGTGCGGCGAAACTGTTGTTTCAAAGGGCAGAACCGACGTGAGTACAGCTGACGTTAATAACAACGAAAGCAAATCTAAAAAGAGGGCGCTCGAAATAACTGAACAAATTGTCTACTAAAGCAGGGGGAAAATTTTCGGAATTATCGTGAAAAAAAAAAAGAAACTATTAAATATTGCTTGAGAGAGTGGGAAGGGGATTTAGTTCTAGTAGTATTAATAAAATAATCAAGCGGCCGGATATAACTGATATTTGTAGAAAGCTGTGGAATAGCGGGATTCCGTGGAGGAAATATCGTGTATCAAAGGAAGCAACTCGTAAATTAATTTCTATACTAATAAGACAACTGCAAATAATTTTAATCGAAAAAAAAAAAAAGGAAAGGAAAATCATTTTAATATTAGTGTATTCTTGAAAAAGGGAACGAACTGTATCTGGGATCTTGTTAGTTTTCGTGTTACTTAAAAATAAAAGGGACGTTGCGTATAAACAACACGGATATGTAGATGACCACAAAAAAAAATATATATATATATATAAAAGTTAAGTAAAGTATAACCGTGAATATAACCGAGGGCTACCGTATATAAATGAAGGGAACAGTGGGACCTGGGATAATCTGAGCGTGAGGAACCAAATTGAAGGAAGGACAGGAGCTGTGGGAATTTTGAAGGGCAATGAGCATCGAAGGATAGGATAAGACAGTCAGGGGGACCCGCGGAGTAGTAGGTGACGAGTCGTGGATTATTATAGCCAAAGATAAACTAAATATTAAACAATGGAAGACAATACCAATGAAAGCATGTGGGAACAGACGGGAGAGAGTCCCATCCAATTTAAAAAACAGGACACGCAGAAGGAAGGGGACATTAAAATCTTAATAAGAATGATGACGCAGATGATGGCCGAAATGAGGGAAGATAGAGAAGAGCGGAGAAGAGAGAGGGAAGAGTTTAAAGAGGAGATAAGGCAACTACTCGGGGGAAAGGAAAGGAAGCCAGAAGAGAACAAAGGGGAAGAGAGTAGTTTAACCCAAGTTAAGGAAGAGATAAATCAGAATGCGATGGAGACGGATAGGACGAAGGCAGACCTGAGTGAGCTAAAGGAGAAGGTTGAGGTCCTAACGGATGACGTAGGAAAGGGCGAGAGACGTCAAGATGTGATGAAGGAAGCCATCAGGCAGACGGAGGAGGTGTGTCATGAAATTCGACAACACCAGGACGAAGTCCGTGAGACAATGGGAGAGTGGGGACAGAGGATCCAAAGGATTGAAGCAGACCTGGGGCATGGGAATATGAGTAGAAGGATGGAAGAGATGGAGAAGAGATGGGAAAGGCAGATGTCGCAACGGGACACAAGTCATGTATGGGCGGAGAGACAGATGAAGATAGAGATATTTAGGGCCGGGATGAACGAAAACCCGATGGACCACCTCGAAAGCGTCAGGAATCTGTTTCGAGAACCTACGGAGAGAGAACCTGACCGAGTAAATATTGCCAGCGGCTACCTACAGGGCCCAGCGAGAGACTGGTGGAGGACGCTGGAGTTTAAACCCCGGTCATATGAGGAGTACAAGGAAGAAGTCTTACGGTGTTTCTGGAACACGGCACGCCAGGAGGGGACGTATTTTCGAATCACCCGGGAGAAATATGGGGGAAGGCCCAATGAGACGGCCACTCAATTTTATTATAGGCAGGTGGCGAGCCTTCAACAATTGCCTGCGTACCCTATGACAGAGATGCAGATCATCTCCATAATAAGACACAATATGCCGACCACCCTCAGACACATGATGCTGGGAAGCGATTGCAAAGGGATCCATGAAATGGGGGAAATGGTCGCAAAATTTGAACTAGAAGAGGGAACAGGAGGGACGATGGAGGGGTACAAGAATGAACAACCCAGAAAACGAGTACCACCGGACCGATACTAACCCATAGGACGGAGGGAAAATTAGTTTACGACTAGGGATATCAGAAGGACAAATGTTAAAGGGAATTCGAATGGGAAATAGATGCCACGAACCGGGTATGACCTATGACAAGAATCGGAATATGATATTGGAAATGGAAAAGGAAAAAAAAAAACGGAGGGGAAAAGGGGGGATGACCAACCCCAGCCTTGGGTATAACATAGAAAAACAAACAGATCAAACGCTCGCAAAGCAGCTTATAGCCTATAGAGCCAACGTGTTGGTGGGTCGACCTGAGAGTACCTTGTAAGTCCGGGAGACGGCTGGCACATGACGGGCCCAACCTAAGTGCGGGAAATTATGTAAAACATTTCGTTAGAGTTCGTGCTAGCTCACTTCCCAAACGTTGTTATTGCTGGGCGGTCCAGACTTTCCAAAATCGTAGATCGAGATCGATCATGTTCTGTATCGGGGACTTCGGAAAGGTCCATCCCCATACCTCCTGTCAGGGATGCACGAAACCAATTGGCCATTGTCGTCAATCGTGACAGACCCTAGATTACCCAAATAGTTTTATTGTCTTTTCTCCGTTAATAGTCGTTGTAAAGGGAAGTCTGACTGCAGAGCACCGGATCCAAATTTTAAGGGAAGGCGGAGCCGCAGACGAACGGACGGGAAAGCCGCCATAATGGGACCCGTATCGCACAAAGGAAAGGAAGGCGTGGGGTCGATTCGTTGGACGCTGCACAAAAAGAAAAAAAAATGATTAATGGAACATTCAATGCCAGGGCACTGAAGAGGGCCGAATAACTTCGCTCCTTCTCAGAGCTAAAACCCGCAACATCGGATTTTACTCTACACCGGGCGGGGAGATATGTAACGGAATAGCGTTACATGGTATTCAAACCCAGGCGTATGGGGGTATATTTAACTATAATCAATGGACGAAATAACTGACAGGGACAAAACTTTTATAAAAGCGGTCTTGCTTTAATAATAAGCGAAGAACAGCCGTTTCTAAAAGCCGATCGCAGCTATATAAGAGTACCTGTCAGATTTATTGAAAAAAAGAGTAAAAATTGTTGTTATTTTATTATTTTGTGTGTGTGTGCTGAGAATAAATCTATAATCCGTCGTTGTAGTTTTTTTTTATTCATTTTTGATTAATTAAGGAAGAATGATTGAACGCAAGTTTAACTTTTATCAAATAATTTAAATTAATTAGCAATATGTTCTGAAATTCCAAGCAATCTCAGATTAATTTGTACAAACGTAATTAGTAAATGTAAAATTAGAAATTGAAACAATAGGCAGGATATGTGCTGGTACGCCGAGATAAAACAAGCCAAAATTAGAAACAGAGGTGTGAGAAAGTGTACACCGCTATTGTACGACTCAGATTTCTGTCCCCAGAGAAACAATACCTAAGAAAAACGGTTAAATTCCAAACTAATGTCAACAATCCCAGAAATCTCGGAGTTGAGCTGACACGCGATGGACTTATCAAATAAAGGGACTCACAGGTGCATGGGATTGATTGGAGGAGAAAAATTCAAGGTGTGAGGGCGTGAAGGCAAAGATCAAAAAGGCCGAACAGCGTTTTCAGAGGACAGTTGTGCTCTTCTTTAGAGAAATTATTAAGAGACTTGATTTTTTATTAGACGTTATGAATCTAACTGCCATGCGTTGCTGAATATAGAATTCGCGGCTTGACCGCCGGACCTCCACGTCCAGTCCAGCTGATTGCCATCAAGATGCTCATACCACCGGAGAACCTCATATTAGGACCACGCTCGCTTGGAGACCACGCAAATCGCCGGAATACCTCATTAAAGAATAAACTTCGCTCAGGATCCCATTACAGTCGTTCTACATTTCACAGGTAGCTATCGTAAAATTTGTTATATTCAATTGTGCACTTAAAGAAATAACTTTAATATCCAGAACTATTAGAAAGACATTAATCTAAAACAGTATAATTAATATTAATCATTTATGAACAGTTCGAGAATTTTTACCTAATAAATTTGCCGACTGATCAACAGTCTGAAATAATATGTGCAAAGTAATTTGAAGTTTACCGTTAATTGTCTCGGCTTGCCGATCACATACCTGCGTTAATCATTATTAAACAGATTAAATAAATATTTATGTAGCTAATTTTTTTTTGTTATTTAATTGCTTGGAATTTCAACATAAATTTATATATATCGGAATGAATGCTTTAGCGTAAGTTTGTTTGTATGGAAATGAATGCAGTTGATATTTTGGGGGTGGGATTTTATTGATTTTATGCTGAATGCAGTTGATATTTTGGGGGTGGGATTTTATTGATTTTATGCTTATGTCGTGATGCTTTTTAGACTAAAGTTAAATTGGATTAATTTGTTCTGTGGGATGTAGGGCGGGCCCTTCTATGATTATAATAACGGAGGTAGTGTGAAGGGTAATTGTGGCTGTGTTCGTTTCATGTTTCCGACTGGAGCGAGGCACGGGCATGTTTTGTGATATAATTGAGTGGGCTTATGCACATACGTGGCGGACTCTTCTAAAAGTTCTCCTGGCGCCTATTACTGGGATTCGATTCGAATCTATGTATAAAATAAATAAAGCGTACGTGTATGGGTGTTAGAAATTATCGTCGCAGAACATCATGTAATCCCCGGACGGAAGAACACAGCGGGTGCCAACAAAAAAAGGAATCGTCAAGCAAGGATTAGAGTAGGTAGTGAAATGTCACGGTCCCGTGGGGGGTTACAATATATATATATATATCAATCCATATAAGAACTTAATCTTCACAAAAGAGCTATATTAAGGTTAATGAGAAAACTTGTTTAGCCTCAGGGATTGTCATTTCATAGTAATCAATAGTTTCTTGGCAATATCAAAGATTAAAGGTTATCTGTTTGTATGGATATAATCTCATTTATATTCTTTATTATGATAACAATCCATCTAAATATTTAATTCATATATATATATATATATATACACACACACTGAAGAGGACTTCAGTATATAAAGATTAGAACATTATCTGACTTTGAATATCTTTTAATATGGTAAATTGGAATTTAAACTGAACCTTCTTGATAGTATTTTAGGATCCAGTTTATTTTTAAATAAAATATTATTTCTTTTAACTCTAATTCTATCTTCTCAAATATTTCATGTATCTATTGCATTAGTTACTAAATAAACTCTATTTGTAAGAGTTCTGATTTGAAAGATGTATAATAAATTGTCTATTACTTCTCTATATAGAAAAAATTCAACATTTCAACATTTTGTGTTAAAACTGTTACATGGAGACTATTCATTAAATATACAGAATTCACATTTTGAGTATTTTAGATATGAATTGAGAACATTATCTTTGGGTAAGACTTTTTCTTCTATAACCATGAACTATTATTAATTTAATAAATAATAAAAGTTTGTATTATCTCTTCATTTCAAAATGTATAATCCTTTTTTCCTAATTCTTCTGCTTTGTTGCTTACCTTCATCAATTTCTATAATAACAACAAGTATTTTTTTAAAATAATTATTTATCTGTCATGATGAGTGTAAATATTTTGTTCCTTGTGGTCTTATTGAATGTTTGTTCTAGGCAATAATCATTCTTTAATTCTAAATTAACATTTGAAACTGTAAGCTCACTTGATTAATATAAAAATTGCCACTAATAGAAAGTTTCACAGCCTTTTTGAGCATTGATGCTTGATTTATTTATAACAAATTAAAGGTCAGATAAAAGTAATATTTTTTTATCTGACAAATTAGACTGGAATTAGTATAATAACAAAGTGAATATTATTTACAAGTTCATTTAAAGTATTCTTTAACAAACTAGCTTCTAACATATTTGGACTTGTTCATTCTATGCTAGATCATTATGCTAGCATTTTATTTTTGATAAGGCATAACATTATTTATATGCTCAAATATTTGAAATACAAGCACTCTTTACATACCTGGAGCCTAATTGTAAATATAGGGATTTGAACTCAAGACTTTCAAGCACCTTTTAATCATCCATACTATCTCATACCACTGATACACATGACCACACACATGTAGAAAAGACAATTAATCACCAATATATGTATTTTATGCTAAACCAGCACTCAACAGTTCACCCAGATTATCATCTGCCACACATATATGTAATCAATGCTCAGTTTATATAAAGATAGCAAATCTTCATACCTTTAATGGACAGGCTTCAATCCACTCCCACCTCCAACTCTTCAGCCATCCATACCATTGAACACTGATTATATATGTGTGTGAGAGATGATAATCTGGACCAACTGATGAGTGCTGATTTAGCATGAAATACAGATATTGATTATTATTTATCTTTTCTACATGCGTGTGGTCATGTATATCAGTGATATGAGATAGTATAGATGGTTGAAAGGTGCTTGAAAGTCTGAGTTCAAATCCCTATATTTATATGCTCATTAAAATCATTAAGACATTCAAAAATAAATGTAGTTCTCAGAAGTGCTGTTGATATTTTAGAAGATAGCACTGGTTTATTAATTTCTTTAATTGGATTTGGGTTATATTTTCATATTACTTGTGTGTGTTATTTTCATCTGAATATTTGGCACTTTAAACAAAAAAAACCTATAACAGACATATTTGTTGTTCATTGTCTAATAATAAATTGAATGTTTTATTTCTCAGAAGTTCAAAGGAAGTTCTAATACTCGAAATAGCAAAGCTGGCCTGTTGTCCATCGACCTTGAGTTCTGAGTTTATCATTCTGCCATTTTACCAAACCATATATAATTCATATATTGAACATAAGTTTATAATCTTATCAGCTGAATTAGTACAAATATGAAGGCATTTTTTTGTCAATAATACTTGTAATAATTTTTTATGTTTTTACATTTTAAACTTATTATTATGGCATAAAGGTATTGAAACAGCAATAGATTAACTGAAGTCATGTGATATTTTATTGGTTTTATGCTAATTCTAGCCACAAGATAAAAGTGTCCATGGTTGTTAAAAAAATTAAAGAAACCATTATATATATATATATATATATATATATATATAATATATATTTATATATATATATATATATATACTAAACTGGTTTTAAATCTATATGACCATACAAGCAAGTTGGCTTAGATTGAAAAAAAAAAGTATTTTATTGATTTGGGCTAATATCTTGATAGTTAAAAAGGGGGAAAATGATAGCTATTAGAGGAAACTTGTATAATATCCTAAAGATCTAAGTGTATGATACCAAGATCCAAATTCTTTGCTGATGAAAGCCATAAGCTTGAAATTAATCTGGATATATTGCATGGAACAGCATTGGATAATGATTTATCACCATTGTCATCTGGCATCTATTAGTTATTAAAGATTACAATAGGTGGCATAGAAGTGTGACGAAAAACAATATGATGCAGAAATCTTTAAAACAAACAAAATATTATATTTTTTTGTTTGCATTTGGCATATCTATTAAAAGCAGTAGTTCTATAACTCAATGTAGATTCATCTCTATAAACATGAGTGCCCTATGAATTATCATCTAGGTTTGTTGCTTACTCATGTTTACATAGAGGTCTCTAGAGACAAGTGATGGGGTGAACTACTGTTTTGTTTCATTTAAGTGAACTTTAATTTTAAATTTATACTTGAAGTCTCATTATTTTTCTTATTCAGTATACCACTTGATGACTTTATTAATTAATTTTTATTAAATGTAGAAACACTTTCAGGTTTCTACACATATTTTTCAATTTGATTCATTTTTTTGTGTCCTCAAAAATGCATTCAGGTTGAACCTGGACCTCTAATCATGGAATAATGAATAGAAAGCCAATATTTAATAAAATGCCATATATTTTAGAAAATAATAATCAGAAGATAATTGTAAATTTTTTACAACAGCTATATAAATATCAATAATATTTTTTTTATAAATTAAAAGCCTTTTTCAGCACCTGATTTGATACCCTTTTCAAATGTTAATAATCTATTTAATGTTAATGAACTATTTCAGACATAAAACCATCTAGTGTTCTATAATGGAATTAAAATAAACAATATAAATCATTAAAATAAATCAAAACCCTCATATATAAATGCAGTAATTACAAAATAATTGATTATATCATAACAATACAATAAATAAATTACATGCATTTTTTTACAATTATATATATATATATGTGTGTGTGTCATTTTATATATATTACAGATAAATTATGATTGATCCTTTTTAAATTTTATATATTTGGTTCTGTTTACAATATGGCCAGCTTTTTATTAAATCTACAATTCTAGTTTTTTATATATGTAATTGAGGTTTTATTAGATTAAAACTAAACAAATCCATGGTTGATATCTCCTATTAGACTTTTTGTAGAAAGGCTTCAGATAAATTATTTCAGATTTTTTTAGAGAGTAGTTAGTTATATTAAAGATCTTAGATTATATTTACCCCTTTCCTCTTCACATTTTTGCAAGGCCCATGACTATGAAATAATGAATATGAATTAACTATTTTTAATGGGAGAAAGGTAATAATTTGTTCTCATTGCACTTTTTCAAATCACCATATTTACATAAACCAACAAAAAGGAGCAATAAAGACCCATGGCCAGCAAAGTTTATTAAAGAAGATCATTTGCTATTAAAGGCAGTACCACTGAATAATAAAATAGTTTTATTGCTTCTGAGTTTATAAGAAGTTTGGGCATCAGGAGTGCCAATGAAATCGAACTTGACATTTTCTGTATGGTTGGCCAG
This sequence comes from Epiperipatus broadwayi, assembly GCA_028023455.1. NCBI lineage: Eukaryota > Metazoa > Onychophora > Udeonychophora > Euonychophora > Peripatidae > Epiperipatus > Epiperipatus broadwayi. The sequence goes on from JAQFVV010000511.1 coordinate 107,396, forward strand.
ATGTAAGAAACAATTTACTCAGCCTTTTCCAGATATTGATTCTTATTTTCTACAAACTCTTAAAAAACTTAAAGACAGAGACAGAATCTTATCTACAAAATTTTTATATGAGGAAACTTGGAAACTTTTTCAGCTTTCTAGGTAAAGTCCTTGATAATCAAAATATCATGTATTAATTTATTAAGTTTTGTCCTTTTTACCATGATGTTATCAGTTAATTATTAATTATGCCTATAGTATACCATTTGTAAACATATATTATTTGCTTTAATAAAGTTATTTTAGAAATAAAACTGAAATCGATCTGAGAACTTTACACTTTATTACCACTGCACCAAATATATGGTGCAGGCCAGCACCACCCATCTTGTGCCATTCTATTCTTAAGTTTCTCTCTTCAACCACCTCCTTTTTAAACTAAACAACTAACTTTTTTTTTAATCTCACTTTTTAAAGCATCTTTTTTATAACTGGACTACCCCAAAGAATATATCCAATCTAACTATTTTTCCATTTTGTAATTTTTCAATAATCTTTCTTATTACCTTCAAATATACATCTCAAAGTCTTGCATTGGTGGTCGAGAGGTCAGCGTGACTGCCTTGCACTTGCAGGCAGTTGCCCGGGTTGCGGAATCTCAAAAGCCTCCTTTCTTATTTTTCATCATCTAAATCTTTGCTGACTATGATGCTACGATCACCAAAAAACATGAAATTATTTAGCATATTTTTACATTTCTTTTTCATTTAATTTTTTTTTTTAACTTCCAAAGAGTTCTTTAATTTTTAAATTTTATTTCTATTTTGAATATTTTCTAATAACTATTTATTGATTTTGCCCCTAAAATATATAAAATGTGTAACTGGAGATAAAAATCTCTATATGTACATACTTCATAATTTTAAAATATTTACATGTGTGTATGCTATATATATAAACATACCAAAATATTTTCCTAAACAAGTAATGCTTTTAATCTATTTTAATTTGAAGTTTACTAATGCTTACTTTACTATCAGTCTTTCAGGCCTTTGGGGCATTTCTTTCATAAAGGCAGTTCGCCAACCACCTTTGCCCTTACCTTCCTTCTCTAATCTACCCTGCAGGTAATTTTATTGATCTTTATTGCAGCAAAATGTTCTCAAATATCGTTAATGTCATAGTCTTGTGGAAATATCACTAAAAATTTGAAATAAAATACTAATTGATTTCTATCTTTAAAATATTAACATTATTTATTTTTATTTTGTTTTTACTGAGTAGTTAGTTTTCTATTTTTTATTTTTTTTTACTTTACTGAAGCTTTCTTTGTTACTTTAAAAATATTTTCATGAATATGTTATCTTTATTTAATATTTTGTTGTTATTTATATTTTTTATGATTTGTCGCTATCCAAAAAATTTAATAGTTATTTCAACGTTTATTTCTATTTGCAAATTTTGATGGATAAAATAATTAGTGTTTTCATTTTTTTTTTTTTTGGGGATTGGATTTAATTGGATAGCATTAATTATTTAAAGTACTAAATAATTTATTCACATTTTTCTAAAATTTTAGATAAAAAAAAAACTTTTATTCAAACATAGTCAATAGTTATGTTGGAACTCCTTAATTGCAGTCTTGGTTTCAATAAAAAGAATCCTAAGGAAACCATATTTCAGTAAAAGAGACTACCAGACTACCACAGAAGTTTAGACAAATATTTAATATAGTAAGATTAAATATTAATATTTCATTCAAAATAGAATTTGATACAAGATTTGATAAACAATGCAATATTAATAGTGATCCTTTGGTATTATTCCTACTATGACATATTACTCTGGCGATGTTTGTGTCTGCAAATATTTATTCAAAATTTCCATTTATGATGTCATGGCAACTAAGAATCCTGGCATGACTAATCCATGTCAAATAAACTGACTCTTTTCTTTCCATTTTAGAAGATATTATTTAAACCGTTCAGGCTGGCACGGTGACACACACACACCCCATCCGAATATAATACACCTCTTACATCATTTGTAAGCAATACGGTTTTATATTTAAAAATACATTTATTACTAAAACTTTATATATTTGTGTTTTATTTTTTGTTTTTGTTTTTTGCTAAAAATTTGTTTTGTTTTTTTTTAAATAAATATTTAGAATATAACTTAAACTTACAGTTTGCCAGATAAAACTAAAACTTTGTTACAGTTTCCATTTAAAAAATGCATCAGGATTCTTTTTCATCTTTTTTCTTTTTCCATAATTAATATATCTCTCCATCATTGAAAATAAGATGTTTTTTTTATTTATTTGAAGTTTAGTATTACACATGGTGGGTCTTAATGATGACACAGAGTGCTGCACTATGCCTGGAGGCGAAGGAGGCTTTGATGGCATGAAGTGTCATAATAAAAATTCACAAAAAGTGCTGTATTAAAAAGTCACAACTACCTGTTTCTATTTAGTATGATAATGTGTTTGTTACTTTTTTCATACTGAATATATCTCCCCATTTTCTTTTTAGATGTGAAGTTTGGTATTACACGGGGTATGACGTATGGTAATGCATTATTCTAAGTTTGCAATATCTTTAAAATAACACTTCCATGGGATCTGTGAACAAATTTTATCAATTAAGTTTGTTTGCACATCCTTTGGAGATGTTATTTTAAACATATTATATACTTAGAATAATACGCACCAGAGTAATACATCATAGCAGGAATAATACCAAAGTACCTTAATAGGTATCTACTTACAAATTTTTTAGTTCTACTGAGGACTATAAAATTATAATTAAGACTGAACTAACTTTTAAAACCTATTTAGTTCCCACTTATGGTCTTCATCTGGAATGTCACTTTATTGAGGCCTATTCAAGTTCTTCTTCTTCTAGTCACTCTTTTTTCTCTTCTCTGACTCATGGTTAATTCTTAATCACTTTTTAACAGTTCTCATATCTTTATCTATCTAAGAATGTCTTTGTTTTCTATATTAATTAATTAGTTGGTTTTGTTAATTAGTTGTTATTTTTTTGTTATCTAAAAGTTGTTGTTTTTTTTTTCATCTTTTTTAATTTAGAAAATTTGATTCTGTTTTTGAATTTTGCATTCCTTTCATTATTAATCTCCTACTCTAACTAGTATCACTTATAAAATTTAAGGTAAATGTTAGTTTATGTAAGTTTATGACGTGTATCCTTTTTAATATAAAATACATGTGTGTGGGATTATGTAATGCTTGTGTTTTCCATAACTGCTCTTAACTGAGCCATAGAAGCAATTGTATTAATAATTGATATCTAGACAAACACATAAAAGTAATTATGTCACTTGGGTATTTGAACATCACTTTTTAGATTGTGTTTGATAAAATCTGTACAGAAAGATTTTATGAATGTATTAAATAGCCTTTACACCACTACACATTATTTTGAAAACATTACATCCAAGTTGCATTTTGTGCTAAACCAACACTCATCAGCTGGCTTAAGTCACCATATTTCATATATATCTTTAGCAATAGTAAATTGTTACATTTTGATATATAAGGGTCAAACTTAGTCTGCCTACAACTTTGACACAATCCATTCTAGACAAATATAGTAATGATTATCATTAATCACTTATTAAACTAAAGATTATCTCTAACCCAGATGTAAACTTTAAATCTCTGTTAAAGATTAATATAATAGTGGTTATATTTAATTGATTATATTTTGATATATGTAAATTTGTTGAAGATGAAGATTTATGCAAATGTCCTACAAACAATATCAAAATCTCACACTGTGTGGCACTAATGTATGGAGAGTTTTGCCTCTGTTTTAACATTAAAAGCTCACAGAAAAATCCTATGTCTAATTGAAAATGAGACTTAATTTTAGTGAGATTTTAATATTGTGTGACAATTCGAGAGATCTTTGTTATCAGCAAACTGACATAACACTTCACACATATATCTTTAATATTTCATATATTTATAATAATCTTTTTATTATGTTAGCTTATCCAATATTTATGAAAAAATGGCTGTTTTGTAATATTAAAGTTTTATCACATGTATGTATAAATAGATATAAACATTAAAAGCTTAAAGCTAAACTAATCAATAAAATAATCAAACTTAGTCCAAATTCACAAATAAATAACCAAAGAAAATAAACTCCAAAACACGACCAATGGTTTCACTGCTACAAGCAAACTTTTCAAGTGTAAAGAACTAAAAGATACCTTTATATTAAACATTGCTTATAATTCCACTTACTTATCACACACCCTTAATATTAAAAGAACTTTTAAATAAGTTAATTGCTTCAGAATCACTAATTTTTAATAAAAAGATTCTTTGAAAGAAATGAAATAAACAGAAAAATTAAGGAATCTTTATTATTAAAAAGTTATAATTCTGAAGTAATTAACTTATTT